>PVIA01006651.1:0-94298 GCA_004024845.1 Tonatia bakeri
TCCTTCCTTCCTTCCTTCCTTCCTTCCTTCCTTCCGAGTCCCTGAAGATGAGCAAAAAAACCTCACTGGCAAGTGTGTATCCAAAGATCTAATTATACCAGCAGCAATTCAGTTCGTGGCAAAGTATTTGTTTCTTTGACTCTCCAAAGGCCTCCTCTTTAATCTACTGTGGAGTCAGAAGCAAAGCGTTCTTTCAACAGACCTGTGAATTAAGCAGAGCAAACACTTGGCTAAAAATAAATTTAGGGAAGCCTTCCTATATAGGAGTTACAAATAATCTCACAATCCCAGCCCTTGAGCTCTCACACTCTGTGACTGCAAGGTAGATGCGGTGAGGAATGGCTCCAGTTCCCCACTCCTCACCTTCCATCTGGACTGGCCTCCTCACTTGTTTCGGTCAGTGACAGAACATGGTAGAGACCTGCATGCCCCGCTGACTCTTACAGCCCTGCTGCTCTCATGCGCAAAAGTCCAGGCTGGCCAGGCGGAGGATGGGATGTGATATGAAATCAAGGGTGGTTTTTTCCTAGTTGGGCTGTCCTTGAAAAGCAGGTCTGCCAGTGCTCCAGAGCCTGGCACAGATCAGCAAGAAGGCCCAGCTAACCTGTTGATTTGTGGGCTTGTTTTTTTAATCAGCAATAGCTAACTGACGAAGGTATGTCAATCTTGTTTGCTTTTGCTTGTAAACAAGAAAAAACTTGACCAGAGGGGCTTAGAAAGTAGGAACCTTTTTGTCTTATATGACAGGAAAGTAAAATTAGGTAAAGGGCTGGCATAGTGACCCACTTATCACATCTTCCATGCTTCCCTAAGCCTAAGTGTGTTGGCTTTTGCCCTTTCATCGGTAACTCCATGGTTAAAAAGATGGTTCGTTCATCTCCCAAATCATAATGGTGTTCAAGGTAGTTTGAAAAAGGAAGGGAAAAGACCAAAAGAGTATGACAGCTGCCGCTTTTCACCAGAGAAGTAAAACCTTTTCCTGATCTTCATTTCAACAGATTTCTGCTTCTGTGTCATTGGACTGAACCAGGCTACAGGGTTACCCTTTGGTGTTTAGGAAGAAGGAAGTTGTGTCTGCCACAGGAGGAAACAGACAGTGACCAATGGACAGACTATGCCTCCCAGCGGTTACTTTCAGGGAAAGTCTCACAGAAGCAGTTAAATGGGGTATGACAAAGGACTTCTCAGTAGACTAGAAGGGAAGGGCATTCTCTGATGGAGAGCTGCACAAACCAAGATACTTAGTAATGAAACAATGTACCTGTTTCAGAGATTCAAAAGGTGTAACCAAGTCCCATAAAAGGACAAGTATTTGCCAAAGTTAATAAAACTAGAGATTGAATGAGTAATGCTCAGGGGGCATATTCAGATTTATAGTCTTACCATTTTGTGCAAAAATAGAGGCAATTCTTATGTTCTCAGAGTCTCCTATAAATGTCCCCTTATGACACTGAAATATAGTCATCTTTCACTACTGGGCTGACCTGAAGTCCACGTAGTTATTAGCTGAAGAACCTGTGCACAGTGCTTAATCTGCTGCTAATGGCATCGCTCAGTTATCTACAGAAATTGCCTCTGATTCACTCTATTTGAGGTTTCCCATGTCTCATACATTGCAGAAATCTATTCATTTTACATAAGTTATATCTCCCATTTATCCCATTGGCATCAGCCAGTTATAACTTTAATTACTTCTCATAGGTCTTGTGTATGAACCTAAATAGGCACCTGTTTCCCTGGACTCCTCAAACCTATCCTGCATCTGGACTCTGTAAGTCTCTTTCTAAAGCTCAGTTCAGCCAGGTACTACCTGGCTCAAGATTCTTTGTCTCTCTATTGCCTCACTTGCATACAAATACCTGAAAGTAACTCCAGACACCTTTGTAACTTTTCCTGTAGGGAGACGTCCATGTCTGCCTGAAATTGTCCCACCTAAGCCTCTTGTCTTAGTGCTCAGTCCAGTTAGCACTGGTCCACTCCTCTTCACCCTCAAAACTGGACCAGTTTGGCTGATAAACCACATGACCACTCTCTATATCTTTACCTATTTGTGGTCTTCATTACCTCCAGAAGGTACGGAGCTATTTCTCTTAAAGACTAATGCTTGTTCTCCTCGGTGCCTGAGCTTTCCTCTCATAAGACTAAAGTGAAAATGAAAGATGTGTATTTTCAAGCAGGAAGCAATTTTAAATGTTTACCTCACTGAGGGAGATGGGACACTAGTTTCTTATTTAAACTTTGTGATTGTTCCAATGGTTGCCATTTTTACCCCATATTGCTCCTATTGGTAAATGGAGAGACAGGCTTTGTGATTCTTAGCCCAAGGAAGAGTGGTGGTTTGCTCACTTCTTCTGAGGGTTGAAAAGGGAGAGAAATTGATAGAAGTGGTAGTGGGAAAGAGGAGTTGGTCCCCTGCCCTCTTGCATGGCAAGCTCAGGCTTCTTCTGGAAAGTCACCTGTGAGATGTGTACTGGCAGGAACCCTAAGACATCTACAGTTTCTCCTACCTGGACAAATCTGTTGGCGGAAGATCTATTTCAAGTCGCGGATCAGGAAGAGCAACCAAGGAGAAGGGTTTCAGGACCCCGAGTTGTTAGGGGTCCTGAAACATTGCATATGTCTTTCAAAGTAAACCTGTTGTTACATGTCGTGCTTGAAGTATTATCAACTCCTGCTGATTTCCTCAGCAGTGTTGCTGGTTGTGGAAGGCTAACTGGGAATTATCACTGTACAAAACACAAAATGTGTCACAGTTTCACATGAGTGACTCACAGCCATACCTGAGCAGCATCCATCCCAGCAGCGGGGTGAAGAAACTCCAGGCAAAAATGGGACAGTCCCCAAACATAGTCTACCTTTGTAAAGGAGATGGACTCCCCCACACTCTGCCCCAGGTAAGCTGGAGACATCTTAAAATTATTACCAAAAGGACATATATGAAAATGACCAGGAAGAATCAGAATCATACCTGGTATTGAAGGTCATCCTGGATTAGAAAATTAAGCCTGGTTATAAGAGAACAAAAAAATAAATAAATAACTTGCTGGTAATTATCTGATAAGATATCCCTGCTTTTTCCTACTTTTGGCATCTTTTCTTTTCCTTATTTATTTCTTTAGTGAAAGGGAAAGGACTTGGGGCAGCCAGAAAATAGATACATAGCAAAGGGAATTTACCAAAGGGAACAGATGTTTTTCTAATTTTGAAAAGGTATAAGGTTGAAACATGCCTTTCAAAGCTAGAGATATGCACAGATTACCACCCTGTATGGGTTATGGGTGCTTGGGGATTTCTTGTCCATTTAATATTTTTTGAAGTTTAATATCTCAGCAGTGAAAGGAAACAGAAGCAGCTAATTCGGAACCTAAAAGTTCTTTCCTGACCCCTTGGTATCTAGGCACAATAGGGTGAGTTCAGGACTGGGTAAGGTCTTAACTCACTGTTTCCTGCCTTTTGTTAGTTTTAATCTGGCCCTTAGACATAGTTCAGTGTGGACTTTTGTGTGAGAATGCCTTTGATTTTTTTCCACTTCCAAGGAATGCCAGCTAAGAGAGGGAGATAAGTAGAATATAGTTCTAATCATATGTAATATGCATCTTAAGAAGTGATGTGGTGCTTTTCTTTTTTTACCCCGAGAGGTAGGCTGGTGAAACTGCAATGGCCTTGTCCTAGAGGGAATCTGAACTTCAGTCTTAGGAAGGAGGGGTACCGGCTTTCTTTTGAAGTATTCACATCTGCACAGTCAATAAGCCTCGTGGGTCTTGGAGCTACAGCCTGTTTGTGCATGAAGGCTGACCCTGGAGTTCTTACGTGTAGGAAAGTGAGAGCTGTTCGCATTCCAGGAGATGGAGCGGACAGCCCTACTGAATGCACACTTCCTCTGGTTGTGTGGGTTTGGGGTATGGTGGGGACGGGCTTCTTCAGAGGCCCACTGAAATGCTTCACTGGCTTAGTAAACCCTTCCCTTGAGCCATTTGACCCAGTTACCTGGTCAGTCATTTAATAGATCATCAGTTGACTATGACTAATGGGCCATTAGATTGTTGCTTGAAGTGGTCTGCTCAGCGGCCTTTATGGCCAAATGCTCCTGTTTCCTCTTGGATGAGTGGGACCATGTCTGGGGGGTGGGGGAGGAAAGGGATGATACATATGCTTTAGTTAGGGAGAATGATGGAAAAGCAAAGAGCAGACAAGGGTGAGTAATAGTGATTAAAATAGTTAAGCAACACAGTTAACATTGTGCCCTCATGACCACATGTTTAATAGAGTGTGATACATGCTTGTGATGCAGAAAGCTATAAACTCAGAATTGCTGTATGGAAAATATATGGCTACAGTATATCTGTTACATTTAAGCACATGTACATGCACATGTGTCTATAGTACATATATATACATTAGGCAGCCATCTGCTTTAAAGGGCTCTATTGTATTATTCTATTGGTATTTTCATTTAGGGTTATTATTTTAACAGATATATTCATTTCACTTTCATATTACCTTGCAACTATTATGCTAAGCTATTTCATATAAAACATTCCCTATATTAACACACAGTCAACCTAGGCTATTTGGTAGTTTATGCATGACACATTAAATGAAGATATTCTGTAATAGTGTTAAAATATAATTTCCAAAAAGGCAAAGTCATGACTCATATAAATAGAAAATGAATGTATGTCAAATATTTTATTTAACTCATTAATAAATAAGGGGACCAGTAAGATGCTAAAACAGGTCTGAATGAGAATTTGACTTACTGGGATTTATATCATTCATTTGTGCTGCTATGAGCAGGAATCATTCACATTGTTATTCATTTCCTGCAAATTTAATAGCCACTTCTACAGAATTTTAAATTAGCCAAGAAGTAATTAAAAATCATTTCCAAGTCTTAGATAAATTTTCCTAGCAAGAGTTTTTATTGCTTCATTCATTAATTCAAGTGCTTTTCAGGGTCTGTTAGAGCAGATATTAGAGACTGGTACACATAGGCGAACATGAGAAGGGGTCTGTTCTTTAGGAGCTAAAAATTAAATGGAGTGGAGGGATGTACTTAGATAACTGGAGTTCATTTGGTGAATGCCAAGAGAATCTTAATGAATTATTCTCTTATGGAAGGGCTCTCATGGTTCCACAGAAGAAATACTGTTTGAGCAGAGTCTTGCTGGTTAAAAAGCTCACCAGCAAGAAAAAGAGACGTGATGGGTGGAGGTTCAAAAGCAAACTTTCCATTCTACCTAGAGGGAATAGAATATGAAAAGGCTCAAGGGTGTGAAAAAGCAAAGCATATTTATGGGAACTGCAAGTATCAACAAAAACCCAGGCCCTGGGGAGGCCTGTGGCTGGGAGGTGAAGCCTCTGAGACAGGAAAGGCAGACTTACCTACAAACCACGGTGCACTGAAGGCGGCAGAGAAACAGGCCTGAATTTTAAGCAAGGGGGAGCTAACAACTTCAGCATTTCAGATCTCACTCTGAAACAATGTAAATTTGTATCAGGAAAATCAGTTAAAATGCTGTTTCAATAGACCAGGGGGGAGAGGAGGAAGGGTCCAACTGCCCCCACCCAGTCAGCATTTTAATACATACAGTGAGCAAATTTATGCTTGTTTTCAGAGAGGGAGGCTTCCCCTTCCCTCTGCCCCCTTTCTTTGCTTCTAATGCTTTCCCTTTCTCTCTGCTCCTCCCCGTCTTCAGGTGTCCCTCCCTCCACATTTCCCTTCCTCCTTCCCCTCTCTCCTTCTTCGTGACCCCGTTTCCCCGCAGTTCAGGGCTCTAGGAAACACCTGCTCCATCTCTGAAGTTCTGTGATCCCTCATGGAGAATCAGACTGATTCTGGGGAGTGCTCTGATTTTCAAGACAGTTCTGGACAAACACTGACACATTCCTACTCTCTGATTCTTATTTTAAAATCAGTTGCTAAAGTACCATGACATCATCCTAAGCAAGGTAAAATACAACTGCTGTTTTCTGCTTTATATAATTACATGCCAGTCTGGTTTTCCTGCTCCCTCTCAGGACTGGAAACTCTTTGCTCCCATCGACAAGGCATTTACAGGTCACCTCCCAGGATGGGTTATTTCCACAGATGGCTAATTTGGTCCATTTGTCTTGACTCGTGCTAATTTCCTCTCTAGGGGGTGAGATTTTTCTGACAATACTAATTTTTTTTAAGTAGTCATAGTGGGGAAAGGTGGAGAGGAGAGTTAGAAACTTTTTATGAAACTTCTAATATTCTAAATTTATCACAGTTCCATCAGAACTTCCAACTCCTGTGAGTGATTTTTTCCACGTGTCTGAATATATTTAACATGATTAAGACAATTCACATTAAAGTGTGAAACACTCAATAATCAACCCATCTAACCTGGATATTCTTTTCAAAATAGATTATTAACCATTGAGAATCTCAAACTGAGTAAATTTGGAGTGTGAAGTGGAAGGAACAAAGTTAAAATAGATGAGCAGAAAGATGTTTGATCAATTAATATATCCTGGACCCAAAAATAAAATCGTTATTCCCCTTCAACAAGCTAAGAGTATACCGGGCTGGTCTAGAACAATGACCTCATGGTTCTGATCTCTGTGCAATGGTGGCCGTGCCATAACGATTCTAGACTCTGTTGTACAACCCTGAAATGAGGGGTTAGAATCGAGTAGGGGTAAATATGAGCTATGGAAAGTTAGACAACTAGCATCATATTATTTCAAGTATAGTGATAAGAAAACAGTTACAAAAAGTGCGTGCATGTGACACAGGCTCATGACAAGAAATGAACATCCCAAACCCAACTAAAGTAAACCATAACACAATGTTCAATTATGTGGTGTCTTAAAAGGTAATAATGGAAGTTGCCCTCTACACTTTCAGGATCCGAGGTCCCATTCATTTCTCATAGGTAATTAGTGTTAATTTTTTGTATATCTTTCCAAAATGTACTTAGGGCATTGCATTAGTTAAGGTTCTTTTGGTTTCAGGCCACAAAAATAAACTCCGGCTGACTTAAGCCACAAAAAAGAATTTACTGGAAGGATGCTGGGGTATTTTGCGGAATTGAATCAGGATTAAATCCCTAAGTCTTTGGAAAGCGTAGGTTAACGGAGTTATGAGACATCCCTCCACCATATGTCAGACGATTGCCATTAATGTGACTTGGCTACAAAGATTCCAGGCTCTGGTACTTCTGTTTTAAGTTTCAAATATGATTGGCCAAGCCAGATTGGGTCAGTGAGCTGTAGTATGGCTGTGTGTGTGGAAGCGAGGGGATTAGGGGGTAGGCGAATCTCATAGTGTGGAAAGCTGGGGGAATTTTCTGGACAAGTTAAATGGCAACCCTATGAAGTATCTATTGCATGGAAGTATGTCTACATTTATTCACTGACAAAATATATACCTACAGTGTATATATTTGATGCTAAGACACATATCGTTCACATTTTAATTATCTATGAAGTCAAGGATGCATTTTATAATTGATGCTGTCTTAGCATTAGCGGATGATTTTGTAAAGACCATTTTGTCTTTTTCTGTGGTGTATAAAATGGTAAAATTTCTCTGGTTTGGCATTCTAGGAACTTTTGCATAAGTGGAAAAATTACTTTTTGTTCCCAAGCCAGGTGTCACTTATAGGCATATTGGAATTGCATACCTGGCACTGTCTTTAGGAATCCCTACATAAAAAATGGTACCTGAAATTACTTTTACAGAAAAGCCTCTTGAGAGTTACAATTAAATTAAACTTTATGTAAACACTAGAGACCTTATTTTAGGAGCAAATTGCAAAGCTAGGTGCTGTGGGTTAGACTAAAATGAAGACTCTATTTTTGCTCTCAAGATAACTACAAATTGAACTGTGATTTTGAAATTTTAGCCTCTGAACTGTGAAAGAACAAGTTTCTCTTCTTTTAGGGCACCATGCTTATGGTAATTTGTTAAAGCAGCCGTATGAAACTGGAGCTGTTGTAACAAATAATGTTCCCTGGGAAAGGTCATCAAGTGTTTTTAAAGTACAAAGCATAAGGGCCTACAAAGCATAATGAGGTGTATTGGATCTTTTTTAAGATCTGGTTTTGGTGGCAAGAGGGGCATTATGTATCTGAGTCTGTAGATCTTTAGCCATCTGATTTACCATGTACAGCCTGAGTTTCTGTATATTCACGGCTGATGGGATTTCCCCTTCCAGCTAAGATGGGGTAAGAAGAAACATACTTATGTGCTTACCAGAAATAATGAAAAATTCAAACAAAATATATGAAAAAATTAGTTCTAAGGCATTAGTCATCAGGTAAAATGGAACAATGATACTTGAGAGAAAACAAAGGTGGTGAGCCTGTGATTGTCTCAGTTAAGACAATCATTGCCTTAAGAGAGTCTTTCTCCAATTCATGGAGAGAGAACCCAGTATGGGCTTGGTGTGTTAATTGGAATAGAGAAGACAGAACTGAAAGTTTGGGGAGACCAAGATGTTGAAAGGACAGAGCACTGGAGGAGAAAGAAATATGTGCATGAGAATCATGCACTTTGATGCATCTAGCTCCAGTGTGTTAATTTTCATGTGTAGTTCTTCCCACTCATCAACGTTTAGAACTTCTTTCTGGAAAACCAATCCTTTGGTGCATACTACAAACTTTTTATATCATTCCCACTTGAGAGCACGCACAAGCTATCATTGTAATGGAGAAAAACAATTCCTCTGGACATTCCCAGGCTCTCACAGCCCCTGCCTGCTAAGGAGGACTCTGGCACCATCAGCCCTGCCATCTGAGAGGGTCTGACTAGTCCTTCTAGAAGGCATTTGTAATGGAAGAGCAGAACACGACTGTAAGGGAACAGGACCTGAATGCCGAGAAGAGAAGGGAGACTGTGAGCAAAAGGTAGTCAATCAGTTGTCAGAACAGAGTGACGAAGAGGCGAATTGGGGAAGTAGGAATAAGTGTCTGGAGGAGATTAGAATTTAGAGGGGAATATGTGCTTGCTACTTTGAAGAAAGTTCCTGGGAGTGACTTCTGTGCTTAAGTCAGTGGGTGAGAGTAGAAAATGGATTTTTTTTTCTTAAAGAATTACTGGATACTCCCTGTCACCCTCAAAGATAACAACAACAAAAAAGAATTTAAGTTATTTTTGACAGTTCTTATTTTTGCATGAACTGTGTCCATTTGACTGTTTTCTGAACTTGACCTTCAAGAGATATATAAAGTAGTCCAACACAGAACATCATAAAATCTTTAGTTCTTACTCTTTGTTTATTGGGACCCATAGTTTCTGTATTACGGGACTTCAGAAAATATTTCATCCTGCTTCATGTGACATATCTCAGAGACGGAATTATATGAATTTAGACTGTCAAGGTATTCTCATTGACCTCTTTCTTCTGTAAGTCACATTTTGTCAGATTGGGCTTTCCTTAATTCTCTGAATGACTGAAATTTTCTTGCAGTGTCTTCAACTTCCACTCAATAAGACTTTCTCACTAAGTTCTTTGCTCCATGACTGATTGCTTCTATCTCTTTAGATTCCTAAGCCAAAGCTGTCAGGCAAGATCTATAAGGCTCAAATATTGAAGTCTCTAGTTTGGTTGAGTGACTCTGAGATGGATTTGTCTCCAGGATGGCTGGTGTCAAACGTTCAGAATGGCCACATGGGAACAGATTGAAGGGCACATCTTGCTTGAACTGACTAGAAAGGGAAGAGTGAACTTGAGCCTGGTAGTTACGAGTGTGCCCACATCTCCTTTCTGAAAATTTGGTCCTGAAATTCGTTTTCAACTAGGTATGGAGACTATTTTCCCAGACCTCTTACACATACAGGTGGGGCAGTATTAACACATTATTTATATTAATAACTCAATGTTATCTCTCATAACTAATATGCGGCAAATACTGAGCTGGGAGCAGCTGCGTAGCTGCTCATATCTGCAGTAAACAAAGAGCTAGTGTCTGTGAAAAGAAAGAGCTTAATTCATAACAAAATTGCATATATTTCTAATATAGGAAATCTAGCTGCTTTGCAAAGTTCTCTCCAGGACAGTGGGAGATATTATTTTATATCCTCAGCATTCACAGTTTTAATTTCCAAACAGAACCTATTTCAAATATTTTAGGGACTTTTTTCTGTTCTGTTTTGTTTTTCCTTTCCTTAAATTGGATGGCCGAAGATTGCCTTCTGGAGGTCAAGCACTTGACTGACAGCTGAGCTCTGGCCTGAGCAATCAGAAGGCATCAGGCAAAGGTGCAGACAGGAAGAAACAGAGGAACATCGGGTAGAAAACAGGCCAGGGCCCTGGGCCTGGGAGTCTTGCCACATGTCAGAAGCGAGGTGTGAGGGGGCTGAAGGTGCAGTGGGTGAGAGCCAGGGAGACAGATGAAGGGGGGAGGTTGTGAGGGAGACAGAGGCATCAGGAGAGGGGCATACAGAATGTTGGAACTGTGTGGGGCAAGACAGACTTTTTCTGTTGGGGTCTGCATGCAAATAAACCTGCCAAGGCTCAGTCCTAAACTTAAGAAACCAGGTTGATTGAAGGGAAAACTATGAAGGAGCTGGGGGCTGTTTCCAACATTCTGCCGTCACTTTTCAACGCCCTGTAGCTCTTTTGGCAGGTTCCCTCCATCCAGGTGTTCAGACCCCACGCTCCCTTCGCCTGCACTACCGCATGCAGGGTCACCAACATCGCAGCCGTCACCGGACAGGCTTCCTATTCCAAACTGCTCTTCCCAGTTTTTCTGCCTCCCCCGAATCTGGTTCCTTCTTTGCTCATGACCGTGACCCATGCTAGACTGAATTTGACAACGGATTCAAGCTGGTGCGTCAGTGACCAATCAATACTGTCTCAGAGTTCCCTTCCTCTGTGATCACCTTTACATTCTTCCTTACACAGTACGGAGGGAATTCCAGTGGAACTGGGCAGGAAAGAGGCAGTTCCTTGATTCCGTTGGATTTCTGCTTTGCCATGAGTAAGGGCCAAACCTGGGTGTGTGAACTTAGCTGTCCGAGCAGCTGTGGTTTAGGGGAAATAGAGGGAAAGATCGAGAGTGCTCGGGGGAAGACTCACACAGAAACTTGATGGAGAAAGAAGGCCTGGGGACTTGGGGTGGGGACCAGACTATGGAATGACTATAGGCCAGCTTTGGGGGATAAACATGAAACATTTGAAGGGCCTAGTAAGTGGCTGAGGTAATTCCATAAAGCCATTTTTTTTAAACCATGGTTTGAACTAATGGATTTCTCTAGGATGGTTTCTCCTTTCTCCTGCTCTGTGAGTGTAGCCCAGCCTTCCGTTTTGCTAATGTTCATTGGTTCTGTTCCTGAATCTGGGGATGGAAAAGGTTGCTTAGGTGTCAGCCAAGACACTCCCTCTGTTTAGGGAGAGGGAGCTGCCAGCCCGACGGTCTGCTTCCTGCCAGCTTAAGGAGTTTATGACTCAGATTCAAGCAAAACACTGAGCTGAAGCAGAAAAGAGAGGGAGGGAACCTCAGCTCAGATGAAGGCTCCAGTGCCAGACTGCGTCACTGAAACAGTGAGTGCAGGGGAACCCATCACACCAGAGGGTTATGGGATTTTGTGTTCATGCTCTGCTTTGAAAACACACATATGTGTACATGCACACTCATACACACTCCCTTTCTCTCACACTCACACAGACACATTTCTTCCAGAATACGGAGGCTGTTGAACCCTCCTGTAGAAAAAGCTGCTCTTGGTATGATTATCAAGCATCTCTCCGGTCCTGTGATAGCAGAAAAGTCACCACCAGATGTTATGATTCAGCTGGCGTGTCCACTTGTCTCTTCTTGCCATGTGTCACCCTAGTTTCCATTCCTCATAGAGGGAGGTGTTGGAGGAAGTCTGCAGGCATTTCTTGGGAATAACACTGAAACCAAGACTCATGTGTTTCAAAGTCTTCTGTGGTTCCGGTAGCTTCCTGGACATTGCTCTGGTGGATGAGTTGATGCCAGTGTTGATTTGCTGGTCATTTTGGAAGGCAAACTCAGCCCCTGAGGAAAGGTACTGGGTGAATGAGAGAGATCATTCACTCTTTTCCTTTCTCTTTTCAGTACTCAGGAATAGGCTCACATCCTTCCCCCACCATCCTAGTTATCTCTTTGTGACTAAATGCCTCTTAGTCATTTCCCTCCGAGTGTCTTACCACCATGTAGCAAGGAGAAATGTGTGATATCTTTGAAATTCGAAGTACCAATTTATATACCTTTATGTTAAATATAGTTTACAGCATAACTCCCTTATGTAGAATTCTATATAGCATGCAAAATCTTCCTAATATTCAAATGTACCTATGCTGTTATCTTTCAATAAACTCGAAAACTCTCACAGTCAAATGTTTAGGACCAGATGCCTTAATGCCCTTTGGTAACCTTCCTGATCTGAATCCAGCTTAAGTTTCTAGTCTCACCTCACCTGGCATTACTCTTCCTTTTTATGGGCTGGACTGGTCTACTGACCCTCCCAACTCAAGTTAATCATAACACTCTGAAATTTCCTCTTCTAGCATATGTCTAATCCCAACTATTCTTAACACTCAGAACAGCATCAGTTTATTATCCTTACTGGAGGGGAAAAAGGAGCACAAGAATGAGAAGGCCAAACAGAAAGAATAACTGTGTTGAAATTTGAGGAAAAAGAAGCTGGTTGTGATGTGTGATGTTCCTTGCAAAGTCTGATATTAACCTAAGAAATTTACTTTGGTGGTGCTCTCCTTCTTGAAACACTTTGAAAAGCTTGAGAAATGGAATTTATCAGTGCATCAAGAGCTGTCAATCCCAATCAGAAAAATACATTCCTTCATTCTGGAGTGGGACCAAATTTTCCACACTTAATAGTGACAGATGGATGGGAAGTCAAATTTGAATAGGAAGGTAGTTCAGTGGGCATGGATATGGCAAAAAGGGAATTAGTTAAAAGAAGTAAATGTTGGTTATTATTTAGCCCAATAGTTCTCCATTTTATTCTTGAGGATCATTCTCAATGGGTGTTTGGGGCTCTGAGTTGTTCTAGAGACAGATTCTCAAGGTCATTGCTCTGAACTTCTAAGGCTCACTAAATGCTGTTCCTGTCAGACACTTTTCTTTCTTAAGTGTGCTAACACCACCCTGCTAGTTACTATCTAGGTTTAGATGGAGGAACACTCCGTCTCTTTAAGAGGACTCTGCCCATCTCTTCTTCTTGAAGAGAAGCCATGGGCTTCATTGTTTAGTAATATTTCCACTTATAGAGGGGACTACCAACCCCTTGCTTCCCATTAAAGCTCTAATACCAACCAATTGTATGTAGCACTCTCTCTAGTGGCTTCTCAATAAATATTTGTTGGCTAATTATTAGTCTGCCACTTTGGTGAGCTGTTGTAAATTCCATTGTCTGGGATGGGCAGCCAGGAGCTTAATTAGTGATTCAGACTTAGTGGCTGAAATTTTCTAAAAAGCTTTAGTGTTTAGATCAAGGATGAAATTGATGGAGAGAGGGCAATGGACAAGGCACACATTTTTCTTTTCTTTCACTTTTAAAATAGACTAAAAATTTATACTTTTTATTGATGAAAGTCATGTAAAAGATACCTAAATAAATCCTTTCTCAGATTGATTGATTTTCTTATTCAAATTCAAACAATTGGTCAGCGACAAAATAGGAAAAAAATTCACATCTAACTTTAAGGCAAACGGAAATCACTCAATTAAACCATAGTTTAATGATGGAGTCTGATTGAGAACATAGCTATTTGTTCTTTATATTTCGCTATGGTCTCCCAGGAGCCAATGGAACAACAACCACCAGAGTTAGGCAATTTCATTATTGCTGCCAAATATGTATGTCTAAAGATTTTTTTAATGTTCATTATAAATGTTAGTAATGAAATAAACATTGCTATGGTTACCATGGAGTTAGACTAAAATTTCAACATATGTGGCTTGAAAGGATTGATCCAGCCACTTCAGACGTAATTTCCAACGTAAAGTTTGTGGTAAGGGTGACTCTGATGAAGGAGTCAGCTATTGTGAACATTGGGCTAAGTTGCAGTGTCATCTCATACATTCATTCATTCTGGGCTGGGTCGGAGCTTGGAAAGATTATATGATTAGGCTGGTTGATACCATGGAGGTGAAAGAAAAAGAAACATTCTTTTTTTTTTCTTCTAGGATGATACAATGTGTTCAAAACTACTTTTATAGCAATTTGGGGGTAAATTTTCTCTTTTTGCCCAAATATGAATCAATTAAAGAAATATTAATTGGAAACAGGTTGGAGTAACACTAATGAACAGTTTCAAGAACAACAGAACTTGTCTGATACTGAGTCATAAGAGGATGGTGCCTCTTATGAAGTTAAAAGGGTCTTGTTATAAAAACTAAAATTTTTAAAAGCTTGACTTGCCAGGATTATAAGAACACATTCTGTGTTTTTTGAGTTGTTTTCAATATTCTTTCTTTTTTGGCGGACTTTTTCTCTATAATTAAGAAAGGCAAAAGAAAGCTGTAACATTATTCACTGTCTTGTTATTAACCCAGGGAAATGACTATTCAAAACATGTTAGTAATTTTTACCTTTATCATTATTTTAATGGAAGAAGGCCTTTTAACTGGCTTTGTCTTTAAAGATCATACATGGAATGGCCAAGCACTCACAATGCCAAAGGGTGCTTCCTCAAAAAGAAAAAAGAGAAGAAAAGAACAATGAAAATAATTGCTGTATGTAATTATAGCTAATTAGACTACCTACCGATTTTTTCTCCCAAAGTTAAGAAGTACTGTGTTTCAAATGAGCATTTTTCCCTTGTGTCCTAAACACCTGAATAATAAATTGGCTAATAGGATACAGTCAAGAAATATAGCTCAATATACTCCTGAATAACATGTAACCACAATACTACTAGGCGTGAGTCATTTTGGTATTGTATTATGTCCTGCGTGTTTTATGATAGTAATTATAAAAGAACACATATTTGTGCAAGATTTAGTCTGAATGGTAAAAAAGATTTCATTATATTTGTGTAACCTTTTTTTTTCATTCTCAAGGAGTAAAAAGAAAGGATTCCGGTTTGATATGAATAATTGCAGCAGTGAATATAGTAATACTTGTTAGAAACAGAATAAATTTTATTATAATATGAATTTGTTTCCTACCAGTTCTTTCACAAAATGATCTGTAATCTTATACCATAAAGATATTGAAATAACTTTTTTCCATAACAAAAGCAGAAAATTGAAAGTATAAGAATGATAAATTTTCTGAATATTATTAAGCACATTAATACAAAAGAAGGGCAGGAAAAAGCTATTTTAATTCTGCAGACAAGCCTGAGTTTTTTAACCCCCAATTATTCCATTTTGTGACTAAGTTTCAGAACTGCTGAAGATCTATGTTTGTAAAGATTCCTCCCCTTGTGTGTTAAGTGTGTTTTATGTTGGGAAGACAAGTAGGAAAGAAAAGTTCCAGCATCTTGATCATTTGAGGAAAGCTTAAGGGGTGAATGAGACACGAGGGTTCCTTTTGGGATCACTAGGCAAGACGGCCCCCAGTGATCCTTGTCTCCTAACAGTCGTGCTCTAGTGTAGTGAGGACTAGGCTCCCACACTGAGTAACTCAGGGCTGACCTGTGTGACCAATAAAACACGCCAGAAGTGATGGTGTGAAGAATCCAAGACTAACTCATAAAAAGTATTATGGTTTTTGCTTTAGTGTCCTGTGTCTCTTGCTCTACCAGAAGCCAGCTACCATGTTGTGAGGACACCAAAGAAATCCCATGGAGATGAATTGACTTGCCAGTTATTTGAGTGAGTCACCTTAGAAATGGATCACCCAGCATGAATGAGTCTTCAGATAACTGCAGTCTGCAGCTGACATTTGACCAAAATCTCATGTGAGACTCTGAGCCAGAACTGCCCAATTTAGCTGCTTCCAAAATCCTGGTCTACAAAAACCATGAGAGATAACTGGATACCATTACTTTTTTTTAAGCTACTAAATTTTGGAATGATTTGTTATATAGCAATAATAAGTAATACAAGAGGGCTTGTCCAAACTGTGATTACTCAGTAAAAGCAGTCAGTTTGGAGGCATAGTTACAGATGACTTCTAGAATGTGACAACAAAGCTAAATCTTTTAGTAGCTAGTTGCATTCAATTCTATCTTAAGTTTTACTACTTTGTAAGGCAAATATTAATGTCTATGGCAAAACTGGCAATATCATTAAAATCTTAGCCTTTTTAAAATTTGATTTTAGCAAATGGCTAGATAGCATTTTATATATATCAACACGAGTAGAACTTTCTGCAGCCACGGAAGTGTTCTATATCTGCACTGTCCTCTGTGGTAGCCACTGGACTATAGTTGACTATTTAAAAGTTGCACTTGAAATCTGGATAGTCCAAGCAAAGAATTGAATTTTTTACTTTAATTTTACACTGTGACTACCATATTGACAGAACAGTTGTATATAATTGCCAGGAAGAATATAGGGATTACAAAAATACTCTCCCCTAGTTTTTAAGTTGTAAAATGAGAATAGATAGAAAACCCAGTAAGGAGAGCACTTTATCATTGGTATATTCAATGAAAATACTCCCTTCCCCTGTAAACCCCTAAAAATGTGTCTCTTGGAGTGAATGCTGACAAAACACAGAGAAGCAGATCATAAGGGATTGTGTATATCCAAGGTATAATTGATTCAAGCTCTCTAACAATGAGAAAGCTTGTATAGAAATTTGAAAGGAATTTTCAGATGTTGTCAAGCACATTTGTCTGCATGGTGCCTGCTGAGCTGCTGCTCAGAAAGGTATTGGTCAGCTAGTTGCCATCTTCCTTCTTTTGCTCAGTCTTATGGGGCTGACTGCACAGTGCAATGTATGCTCAGGAAGGCTCCCGAGTAATACACTGCCATCATAATCTGTTCACAATGTCTATTGTTTGGAGATTTTGTTGTTTATTTATGGTGGTATGATAATGGTGATGACTATCAAATACCAATTATTATCTTTGAATCAAATTAACTTATTGTTTTCCTAATCTCCAGTGCTTTTTTTGATATTTAATAAGAGCAAACACTCAACATTAGAAGTAAATAGAAATTCTTAGCATCTTTTTTTGTTCTCTGCCTTTTCCAATAGTATTGAACACATTACATGTGGAAAATTGTAGCTACAGTAAATTTTGAAACCTAAAGTTTATTTAAAATACAGGTGGAATAGTACTTTTTCATAATCATCTAATCATATTTTAATAGGAAAAATGATGAGATCTTATTATTAAAGTAATCACTGGGTGTTCGACAAGTTCTTTGACAAAGTAAAGATATTTTAGTCATATACATATCTATGGATAATATTTTAAAATTTACCTTGTTTTTTATTTTGGATATTTATTCTAATTACAGAACTATATTGATTATTAATACAAAATAAATTATTTTTTTCAATTACAGTTTATATGTAATACTATTCTATATTAGTTTTAGATGGACAGTACAGTGGTTAGAAAATCATGTACTTTACAAAGTGGCCCCTGGAATATTTCAAATACTCCTTGCCCCATACACAGTTATCACAATATTATTGACTCTATTCCCTAGGCTGTAATTTACATCTCTGAGTATTCTGTAACTACCAATTTGTACTTCTTAATCTCATCATCTTTTTCACCGAGCCCCTCTACCCTTCTCTCTAAAGAGAAAATCAGATACATGGATGATTAAAATAAGTAAAAATTTACCCCATATCCTACCACTCTGAATTATGTTTATGTGTCTACATACATTTTTAAAAAATGATTTCATACTACTTTGAAATTATTTTTTGTTTATAATGAAAACTAGTGGGCATATTTTTATGTTATTAACTGCCTTATAGTTATTTTACACAGTACTGAAATGGACAGTTACATACAGTTATCAAGTATTTTTAGTGTTTGACATACATATGCATATATAAATATTCTAGTTCTAATATACTAATTCTAGAAGTATGTCTATTACTTCTTCAACAAATCTTGAGGCAAAATGGGGAACATAATAGATCTAAAATTTGAATATGCACAGATGTTCCATTTAAATTTATGTCACCCTGCTGCTATGTCTGGAGAAAGTCATTCTTCCCTAGATTGCTCAAGGAGAGAACACTATTATGTTAAGAAAAATAGGGAAAATGCTAGAAATATGAAATCACTAAAACACTTGTTACTCTACTGAGTTCTTAAGGTCAGTTTGAATGACCATTCCAGTTACAGACTGCAAGTTGCATTCTTCAATATTTTAAATGAAAGAGTTAAACTCCTTCTGTCTTTGCCCGTGACTTCCCCAACTTCCTTCCTAATGTCTCATGGGGTCACTTCCAAAATAAACTTCTTGCATTAGACTATAGCTTCTGGGAGAACCTACATTAAAACACTTAGTTTTGAAAACATATTTGCCATAAGAGTAACAACAAATTTGGTGTTTCTTTGAACTACATTAACAAGTGACAGGGTGAAAACTGGAATCCTATTGTGTATCAGTCTTCTTTCATTAAGAAAAAGGTTTTTCTGACTGGGAAGAGTAATATTGAGTGACTCGCTGAGTGAGTTTGAGACCTAAGGCTCCAGCTGATGAAACATTATTCCTTCATTCATCATGCCTTTGTGCAGTGGGGGATATTATGCCTGGAGCATAATACTATTTTAGTACTATTTTAGTATTGTGGATACAGTGCTGAGAAAGGTAGACAGAATCTGCACTCTTGTCTAGGTAGGGAGTAGACAGAACTATAAATAAAGGGAATAATAAATGAATATAATAATTTCATAGAGTGATGTTTTATGAAGAAAATAGAAAAAATAATGGAAGAATTCATTTATTTTCATTCATTTGTTATTTTGTTCATTTAATAAATATTAGCTGCTAGTGTAAGGTAGGTACACTCTAATTTTCAAAAAATATCAGAAAATAAGATTTTGAGAGAAGTATGACCTAGGAACATTTTGTGTTGGCCTTAAAAATAGTGATAAAGACTTATTATGGGGATTATTCCTTTTTATTTTTCAGCTTAATATGGTATTCTATAATGGATTACTATCACGCAGCTTATAACCTTTGGGAGATATTATAGATAACCTCTAGGAGGTACCATACATTCACTGAAGATAAATCATGCTAAATTCACATGATTTCCCCATTTTCTTTGATTCTTTCAGGGAAAAAAATGTCTTGAATCAAATGCATTTTAGTTATTTCAATTATATCAACATGCCTGACAATAACTTTTACATGAATGTGCATTGAATGTGGGGGCTGTTGATATTTTGTGCCTTTTAAACATGCCTACTGTGTGCTAGTAAGAAGTCCTGTGGTTTTCTAATGGACTTTGACCAGGCTATACTCTTCGTGCTGTTGGCTCAATATTTCTATTGATGTTTTTGATAGAGTATTAGATGTGAGGATATGGAAGAAGGATGTCTAGTTAAAACCACAGGGGGCAAACACAAGAAAAAGTGTGTCAACCGACAGAGACACACTGGCCCTAAACTCATGGAATGAAATTAAGCAGAAACATATTTCAAGTTCTGTGTACTTTCAGCAAGTCAGCTATATAAAAATGAGCTGGCTTGAGTACTGTACAGATGGCAAAGGTCTGGGACTTCTATTTTTTGATGACAACCATAAAATAAGGCAACAGTATGATGAGGCTGTTAGAAAAGTAGACTAGCACAGATGTAAGTTGCATTAATGAAATATTGTGCCTAACACAATAAAGACACTACAAAAAAAAAACAATTTCACCAAATTCTGTTCTAGTGAGATTACTCATGGAATAAAGCATCAAACTTCTTGCATTGTATTTTAAGACAGACTTCTCCATTTGGTGTCCGTCTTCTGATCCATATGATCAGAAGAAGGCATATAAAATTCTGAAAATCATATCTTTTGAGACAAGTCTTATATAATGGGGTCTTGCTTTTCTGCAAGAGAAAAGTCAAAGAAGATAATTGCAGAGAGATTTTATCTATGTGGCAAGATTTCATGTTTAAGAAGTCAGGGAAGATTTGTTTTATACTGAACTAGAAGCTTAATATAGAATATTAGTTTGAAGTTAGAGAGATGAAGATTTTGGTCTAACATAAAGAACAAAAATAAAGTTATCCAAAACATGGCTAACATACTCTTTACTAGAGCCATTTAATCAGAAAGCTTCATCCCAGAGTGGAGATATTGGATCAGCTGGTAGACCAGTCATTTAACACTACATAACAAATTACCCCAAAACTCAGAGGGTTAAAACAACAGTTTTATTTTCTCATCCTTTTGTGGGTCAGAAGTTCAGAAGGGCTTGCCTGCCTGGGCAGATGTCACTTGGAGTTTCTCCTGGGTTGCGTTACACTGACTGCATCCATGTGAAGTTATGTACTGACTGCAACCATGTGAAGACTTAACTGGGCTGGAAGTCCAAGGTGGCTCACTCACCTGGTTGGCAGGTTCTGCTGGTTGTTGGCTGAGATCTCAGCTGAGGCTGCCAATTGGAGCACATATACCCGGCCTCTTTATGTGTTTTTGACTGCCTCACAGCATAGTTATTTCAGGGGAGCTGAGCTTCCTTCAGGGTGGCTCAGGGATATAAAAGTGCGTGTCGCAGAACACAAGGCAAAATTTGCATTGCCCCTTAAGATGTGGCCTTAGAGGTCGTAAAACACCACTTTCCCTTTATTGTGACTACTTGCAAGTGAGACAGAAACCTATGTAGATGCGTGAAAGGGTGACATAGATCCCACTTTTGATGCAAATACTGAGTATACAAAATTTGTGGACATTTAAAAAAACTGCTACAAATGGCCCCTTAAGTAACTTCCAGCTTGAAGCCTCTGACTTGACGAACCTTACTGACCAAATGGTAAGATTTTAAGGTAAATAGGGTATTTCAATAACCTCTCAAAAAATTTGGGGTTGAGAGCTGGGCTCTCTTGAAATTATTCATTGATGCTATCACATAAAGGATTTTAAGTTTGTGTGTACATTTGTGCAGTGGATGTTATGAGAAATACGCAATAAAATTTTTAAGTTCTCCCAAGTACTATCTTGGAAAATATGCATATAAAAATATAAATAAGCTTTAAAGCAGTATGATGAAACAGGAGGTTTTAGCTAGTTTAGGCAGTGGAGAGCCTATGATGAGACAGGCACATAACTGACAAGCTCAAACAATTTGGAGCTTCTGCACTGGGCTCTTTAGGCAGAACCTGCTACTGGAAACACAAAAATTTTGAATTTAACCACAGTGTTTAGTGACAGATACACTTGGAGTGTTGTACCTTATTGGCACATAGAGTTATGTTCATGATGAAGACCTAAGCCTTAAGGGAATCTCAATTCAAATAACCACTGATGAATTTTTGTATGTACTAGTTGCTCTTACTCACTTTTTTAATTCCAAAGGCCTTGACCCAGAGCTAACTATCACTCTCATTTGCCCATGAGAGTCTGGTGTGCTCTCTGGGTCCCCCTGATATAACTGACCCTGGACACACCCTTACTCTGCTTTTGCTACAACGACTAGATTTTCAGCAATTGTCTACTTCCTGATGGCATCTGTCCGCTGACCCAAACCTGGCTTGTGTTCATGTTTTCATTAGGGGCTGACAATACCCACCCTTGTTATACTGCTGAGATTCATCTATTGTAAATCCCTCTCCTGAGATTTTAGCAAAGGATCTTTGCTTTTCATACTTTCTTTTCTGTTTGTTTGTTTGTTTGTTTTTACTCCAGAAAGAACATCATGTTTTCACAGAATAGTCTCTAAGTAACTAAATATTTGATAGAGCTAATCTTACATTGATCTTTTCTTGGTGTTTTCCTCATTCTTTTCCTTTTTTCTTATGATGGAAGAAAATGGAGATAGCAATGAAAGACTTGCCTTTTCCAGTTATCATGTCCCCCATTGGTTCAAATTTTTATTTTCTTTCCCACTGATTAGTGATTTTTTCTTTTTGGAAATATGTGCATAATACCTGCCTGATGCATTTACTGCTGCAGAACTAAGTAAAGACATCCTTAATACCCTCCAAAGATGATTTAGCAGTATTTTGAAAGAAGATCTCAGTTTGAAAATGTAATCTGCCTCTCTGTTCGGCAAATACTTTTTATATTTTGACTATAATTTTCCTGTAAGTCCAACTCCCATTCACCAGAACAAAATAAGAAACATCTACCATGTATAGCATCCCATTAAAAAAGATCAAATTATTTTTATCATGAAATATTAGCTCAAACAGAGCTGCCTCTTGGTATCCAAATCTTGTGAAGAGTCACGAGAGCTGAAATGACAAATATTAATGGCCTTATGGATAGGTATTTATAAACGGTCATTTTGATAAATAAAATGCTGGGTTTCAGGTATTATAATGAGACTCTTTAAAACATTCATCCCTTTAAGAACAGAACAAACTCATTTATAACAAAGCAATAGAACGATTCCTGAAAGAAACATAAATCTGCTCCTTTACCAACACATTTCTCAGTGGACTCTTTCCACCCCAGGCTGATTTTAAACATTTTCAGGCCTTTCATGTAAGGCCCAGTTTGTGGTAACCCAATTGTGTCAGATGTATCAACCTATCCAGCTATAAGCTCAGAGTTCAGGCCAACATTTGGCCACTGTCTGCAAAGTCTGGTCAAATAGATTATTTATTTTTTTGGAAGCTGAAGGAGAGATGAAGTACAGTTTGAATTTTTATGCCAATTTTTCCTTGAAAAATCAGGGAATTCACTGCTGTAAAGTGTCCAGTGATGGAGTAAGAAAGTAAAATAAGGGAGCCTGTTCTTCAGCAATATATATGTTCTTATGGCATCAGTGATACATATGCTGTATTATTTTTGATACATTACTGGCACTTATGACCATTCTATCATCATAGCCAAAAGAATGTCAAAAAAGTGGATGCAGAGCATGTTCTCATGAGGTCATTGTTGCTCAATAAGTTGGGGGTGCTTGAGTGTACTCCCGAATTACTACCTGAAAAATATTTGGTTGCTTTGGACTATGTAGCAATTTGCCGTTTCATTGCCCCAGAGTAGCTGGTCATGGACCCAGAGCCTGAGTTGTGGGGCTGCTCCTGACAAGAGGGAACTGAAAAGATGAGAACAAACATTCAACTTTACCTAATACTTGTTTGAACTAGTGGTCAAGTAAACACAGTTTTCAGAATATCCAGATGTATTGAAACAACAGCAAAAACAATATGTTAACTTTTACATACTTTACAGGAGATTAGCAGGAAATCTAGTCACATTTACCAATGTTGAAAGGAAAAGATATTTCTTTTGGAACAGTGGTAAATAGTCTTGATTAGTTTTAAAAATTCTACGGACCGAGGATATATCTTCCTTGCAGAAAATTATCACATCGATAGAACACACATAGTAAGAAAGAAAACAACAATAACAGTAAAGAACAGACAAACCATAATCCTAGATTAAGTAAACTGATTACCGTTGTCCCTGGGACAACACAGGTTTGAACCACTCAGGTCCACATGTACTTGGATTTTTTTCAACAAATACCAGTTGGTCCTCTGTATCCCTGGGTTTTACGTCCACAGATTCAATCAGTCTCAGAGTGAAAACAACATTTTCAACGTGCAGTTGGGATCCCTGGTTGCGGAGGGCCAACTGCATTCATTGTTTTAAGCCATTTTATACAGGAGATTTGAGTATCTGCAGATTTTGGTATCTTTGTGACATCCTGGAATCAATCCCCCACAGACACTGAAGGACAACTGTGGTTAAGTTTTTGAGGAGCCAAACGTTATGTGTGGATTCTTGACTGATCAGGGGTTGCTGCCTCTAATCAGCCATGCCTCATGCCCTCTGGTGTTCAAGGGCCAATGGAATTCATATATAAGAGTTTTTATAGACCACATATACTTAACATAGGGTACTTTAAAAAATAGGTAGATTGCATACTGTACTGTCTTATATGAACTTTTATCACTTACATTTTATGCCACATTTTTCTAAGTATATCATTTCCATTGGTTATATGGTAACTCATCACGAACATGCCACAAACCTATTGTTTTTTATTAAGAACTGACTGTTGACTATTTAGGTTTTTCTACCATTTAAAAATTGTAGCAAACTCTACTGTTGTAAAGAAGTCTGCAGATTAAGCTTTACACAACTACATGATTTTTCTTCCTAGGAAAAATTCATCAAAATGTAAAGCTTTCAGTGACTACTGCTAATAGGATAAAGACAGATTATTTTGCTCTGGCTCATAATTCCCTCTCTCACTGGGCCACACTGGACGTGTGAATAGTGTGTTCTTTAAGTATTTTAGCTTTTCACCATTTTGGCACCTGGAGAGAGTGAATTCCCGGGGCCCCTTTGTTGATTGAGGCCCTGTGACTACAGCCTTCTAGCCTTTTCTCCATACAGTGGTAATTGTAACACTGCAGATAGTGGCCGCTTTATCAGACTGTGTTCCTGAGCGAGAAGAACACAGGGCAGACCTGATTGGAGCAAATGGATTTCACAACGGCTATGAAATGTGAGTGAGAAGTAAGTCTATGCTATTTGAACATGTTATATTTGCCTGGGACTTCCTTTCCTACCTAGCAAACATTCACTTAATTCTTTACAGCAGGCTTGCACCCCAGAAAATTTTGTCAGAATTCTGGGACTGTTAAACTTACCCTTACTGTAGGCTTTTCTAACTTTTCATAAATCTTTTTCAGTGTTTGTCACAATTGTAATTTTCTATCGTTTACTTTATCAGTATCATTTTTGTAATATCTATCTTGTCTTGTAGATCATAACCACTTAATAGAGACTTGAAAAAGTATTTGTTTAATGAATGGATAAATGCTAAAGCTAATTCTCAACTTTTATCATTTTCTCATCTAATCAGTATCTTGAAAGATCTCATACCACATTGAACAAAAATGATCTTTATCGTTAACCTTTATCAACAGCCTGCCAATTTTAGAGGCAAAGGATCTTATTGCTCATTGTTTTAATTTTGATTTCTTTTAGAAGATTAAAACACTTTTATTTGTTTATGGGCCATATTTTTAATCATCTGTTCATATTCTTTGCTCAATGTGAGTTGGATTTATACTACTTATAATTGAAAGGGTCCTGAGTAATGTAAAATAGTGGGCAAATTCAGCTGTGTTCTGCCATGTAGACGCTGAGTACTCTCTTCAGCTCAGGATTGCTGTCCCTCTGTCTTTTCTCTCCAGTGCCCTTGAAGTGCCAAGATCACTAACCTTGAGAACACTGAAGCTTTTGAACAGCTATTAATAAAGTAATTTTTTGATTCCTACTCCACTAACTTTTCTTCTGTAGCGTGTCCTTAGGGACCCTTCGAGGAAGCCCACATGACCAACAGGTCAGTATTCTAGAGACTGTGGCTGTGAAACCACCAAGTCACCAATTCTTTAGAATCTTGACCCAACGCATTTTATCTAGCTACGGACTTCACCGGTGAAACCAGCTAAGCTCAGCCTCGTATGCGCAACCCAAAGCCGTGGAAACAATGTCCCAGTCCCTGCTGTGATGCCGATAGCATGGCATTGCAAGAATTAATTTTAACCTAATTGTTTTTTATTCTCTGGATATAGACAATTCATGTGTGAATAGAAATTCTTTCAACATAAGCCCATTTATTCATACTCTATTGTTCTTACTCTTTGGCAAATGGCACCCTTTCTTTCTATAAGGGAGTGCTCTACAAAATTTACAAAAATTTGTCTTTTTAAGTTAAAGTTTTACATCTCTAAACTTGTGATATAAATTCTATTGTCCTTAATTTGTAGCAAAACTTAATTTCATATGTATTCTATTTCCTAGTAAAAATGCTAATTGTTTTTCCATTGGTCCCAAAATGTATATATACACCTCTCTAACTTGAGTCTAACATCTGTCTGAAAATCCCACTGAAACAACCTTTGCAGTACTGACCTTCACTGTACTCTTGCTCTACAGAAAAAGGAAAGTTTTTCTTTTGTATTTCTTTTGTCTGACGCTTGTGATCTTTCTTCTCTAGAACTTGGTTTTGTTCTGTTGATTGCTCTGTTTCAGTGAAGTAAATTGCATTTCCAGATTTAGACTGCACAGTCTGTTACAGAGACTCATTGCAGGAATTATTAACAAATATTACCTGTATATCATGCATTGTTTCAGAAAGCAGATACTTGCAGAGAGGAATGACACCAGTGTCCATCAGATTCACTTAGCTGTCCCGCTGTGTGAGGGAGGTTGCCTGCCATTTCACAGTCACAATATCCCGTGCTTCAGATTGGCCTCGTCCTATTATGTTACTGTTCTATGTGCCACGCACGTGTTACGGATAGTCACTTTTAATTTCAGAGCTCAAATGTAATAAATTCAGCACGCTAATATTTGGCTAAGATTAAGTGCTAGGAGGCTACCATGGAAAACCCATCAGCCAAGTTCACCTCCAACCAGGGAGTTGTCATTCCATAGCTACAAAATACACTTTTGTTGTGTCTTCTCCTCAGCTTCACAAACCTTTCCTTTCCTTGTAAGATATAAATCTAATCCACACATTAACATTTGCTTAAAAACTGCACAAAGGAATTCAGGGATTTGGAATTTGGTTAACACGGACTGTTTAGGTAGACATCCTTACAGACATAGTTCTATAAGTCAGAGCAGGTCCCAGGTTTCTTTTGCCCTCTTTTTGGTTTCTGTGTCTATTTTGCTTATTCATTTTATTTCTTATTGAATTCTGTGGAAGGAAGTCAAATCATCAGCAACAATTCCAGTGGAATTACTGTGTTGATGGCATTGTTGATGGCATGATACGGGAGATGTGGTGGGAAATCTGATTTATGGACTCAGGCTAGGAGAGAAGATGACAGCCTCAGGAGGAGAGGTGATAATAGCAAATAAAGTTGGACAAAACTATCACAGAGATTCTCATTCACCCTTTCTTCCAAGATATCCATTTTTATCTTTAGTTCTATTTACAGCTTATATTCCAAAGTTAATCATTTCGATAATGTCCTTGCCAATAGCTGGCTTGCTTTTTTATTTATATCACAACCCTTATTGATCCCATGTACTTACCCTCTCTGTGCTTGTACTTGAACAGAGAAACATTGCAAACATGCTTTGATGCTTCCTGAGTTATACATTTTTGGTCACGAGTCTCAATAGTTCTTCCATATGTTTGCCTATGTTACAGTTTGTGAGCCGCTCATGCTGGTACTCTCCATGATGACCATTTCACACCTTTCTCTCTCCCCTCCCTCGTCCAACACCTCTTCTTCAGCCTCAGGTAGCACTCTTCTTTGGGTCCTATCCCTCCACCCAGCTTTTGTATCCCCAGCCTTCGGGTTAACTTTAACTTCTCAATCCTTTCTCCCTTGAATATTTAGCCACTTGCTCTTTCCTGGATCCTTTCCTTTGTCCTTCAATGTGTATATTTATAGACTTTCTGTTCTGTTTTATTGATCTATTTGTTTATTTTTACACCAATACCACATTATCTTAGTTTCTTTATAAGAAATCTTGCTATCTGGTGTTCCAAGTTCCTTAGCTGCTACCTCCTCCTCCTACTTTTCCTCCTCATCTTTCTTCTTCCTCTTCAGGATTTTCTTGGCTAAGTTGCTGTTTCTTATACATTTTAGAATAAGCTTGTCAACCTGAACACATACACACAACTATGCACCACACATACTTGCCCTGCTCTGTTGGGATTTTGATTTTGATTGTATTGAATCTATAGATCAGCTTGGGGGTGGTCGACACTTTTATAATGTTGAATCTTTCAATCCATGAGCATAATCTGACTCTCATTACTAGGCAGACCTTCTTTAATTTCTCTGAGTGTAAATTTTTATCATTTTTTTCCTCTAGAAAATGTTACCTATCTTATGTTACATTTATATTTTGGTATTTTCAATTGGAAGGGTTATCTTTAATTTTTTTCCTGTTTGTTCTTTGTAATCAGAATATAAATTCACTTTGTATATTAATATTCACTCAGCAACACTCCTAAATTTTCTCATATTTGAATGATTTATTGGTAGAGTTTCTGATTTTCTACATACAATCTTACCATCTGTTAATACTAACTCTGTTTCTGTTTCTTTTTCATTTCAAATCAAGGTTGCAAGTCAAGGCAGGCTGCTGCTATTGCAGGGTTTAGGGCCACTTAGCAAGAGGTATGGGGCATTCTAAACCAGGTGCAACTTGTTTGAGAGATTTTAGAAAAGTCTAAAGCATGAATCAAAACAGACCATTCATATGGAAAAGCCACTGGGAAGAGCTTGTGTGGGTTCCACAAGATGGGTAGAGCAGAGTCTCAGGGAATCAGCTTTAGTTAGGTTGATGGAAACCCAGATACAGTGCTCACCTGCAGACTCTGTGCCAGGGAGGGCTCAGAAAAGGAACAATGGCTTCTGTTAGTGCTTCTATCTGGGACAAAGCTTCCCCCACAGCTCTTGACCTCATGTCAGACAATTCAGTTCCTCCCCATATGACCTTGGTGCCTTCAGAGCTGCTGCCCCAGTGCTGGAGCTCAGAGTGAGTTAGAGTAAGTCCATGTGTGGTTGAGTGGGCCCTTTATGACGAATGCCTGGGACTACAACAGTCCTCTGTCTCACTCATCCATAATCCCTGATGGTTTTTATAGCCAGAAGTTACGGGGACTTCTTTTCCTGGCCCTGGAAGCCTGGGCTGGGGGACCTGGTATGGTGTTGGGACTCCTCACTCTTCAGTGGGACCTCTGTAGCCCCCTTGAGTTTTATCTGCCACATGTGGATATGGGACCAGCCCATTCCATGTCTCTGCTTTTCCTACCAATCACAATGTGGCTTCTTCTTATACCCTTACTGGGAGGACTGTTCAGCTAGATTTCAGGCAGTTCTGAATGATGGTTGTTGTGTGAGTTAGTTGTAATTTTGATGTAGTTGTGGGGAGATTTGATTACTGCATTTACCTACACTGCTATCTTAAAATTCCATTTTCTTTCTAATTTTAATTATAACTGGTTGTTTTTAAACATAGGTACATGTTAAATTTGTCTTATGTTTTTCTGCATTTATTAAAAATGACCATATAATTTTTCTTCATTGCTCTATTATTGTGAGGAATTATTAATTAATTTTCAAATGTGAAACCGCATTTGTGTACTGGAATAAGTTAAACATAGTCACAATATGTTATTCTTTTTGAATATTTTTAGGTTGATTTCTCTTATATTTTATTTGGGATAGTGTTTGGAATTTATAATTTATCTGATTTTTAATGAATTTACTTATAATATTTTATTGAGCTTACTGTTATTTTTTAAGTGTTTTTCTTATCTAATGGCCTATATTTTTGTTTCTTATACTGTTCTTGTTTGATTTGAATATAATAGACTCTGAGAACTTAAGAAGGAACCTAGCAATTTTGCATCCATATTTTTTTCTGTACTTACAGAAGTTCCCTCAAAACTGAATAAATCAATTTCTTCTTGGATACCTGTGTAAAATCTTTCAATTTCATCTTCTTCAACCATATAGTTGGAGCACAGGTTTGAATGATGGCGTGTGAATAGGTTCTCCTAGCGTCTGGCTGGTTCTTCTGTCAGACCTTGTAGCCCCTGACTGCTGGTGCTACATCTTTTCTCCATATTAAAGTCACTTTGTTTCTGAAAAAACAAACAAACAAAGAAAAAACTGAATAAAGTTAAGAGTGCATAAACTCTTGTTTCACTGCTGAATTTATTGATTACAATGGGAGAATAACAATAATTTCTATGTGTTTATTTTTCAGTGATTAGGGAAATAATAGATAAAACAAATATGGTAAAATGTCCACAACTGATGATTTTCTTGGTGTTAGGATATTTATTTTACTGTTTTTTCTTCCATTTACATTTGATTCTATTAAAAGGCAAAGACTGACAGGTTAGGAAAAAATCAACATAATGTTTATAAAAGACCCACCTAAAACAAATATGTAAAAAGGCTGACATAAAAGGATAGGGGAAAGAAGATTAATCATGAAAACGATATAGTTACAGAAGTATCAAATGTAACAGACTTCAGTATAAAGAGGGTCAATTACATGGAGGGCAACAATTCTAAATGTATAAGGCAGAATTAAGATGTGTATCTTTTCCTTTGTCTACTATTTTCACAGTAAGGAATTGGCGTGTTAGGTAATTATCAAAGTGGCATGGTCTTCTCTTTCCTTTTGTCACTATGAAACTCATTATGTACTTGTGAATTTTTACATGTTCAAATTATAGGCAGGACTATTTCTGATGCTCAAATCATCCCATATTTGGTCAGTATGAGCCTCTTTAAACATTTGATCCTTTACACATAATATAATGTTAGTTGTCTGAGCATTCAAATCAGTTATCACTTTTTATGCTTTGTAGTTTTCCAGCTTAAAATACTTTTGCTTCCCCTTCTGTGCCTTCTTTTAAATTATTATTTTTTTCCAGGACGCTCACCCAATTCAAAAGTCCAGGGTTTTATTGTGGTCAGTCATGTAAGAATGTAGTGCCCGCGTAACTGACCTCAGATACTTGGACTCTAGCAGTTCAGAGGTCAAACTGACACAGCACCACCCAAGACCTCAGGCAAAAATGCTCTTATCAAGCAGGATATTCCTAAGGCTGAGAGATTATCACTCAGGATCCTGTCAAGGGCCAGTCTTGAAATAGGCCTTTCTTTGGAATGTGAGGAGCTGAGCAGCCCAAGATAACTGTTAACCCTTTTCTGCACGCAGTCTGTGGAAAATGAATAAAAGCTCAGCAAGAATGTTCAGCATGTTCTGCCTCATGTGTATCACCATAATACGTTATTCCAGAATTGTGAATTAATATATGTCTAAAATTCATCCTTCTCTAGAATTCACCTATAAGGGAATATGTTACAGTACTTCTCAGCTGTTCTAATTAAGAATCTCCTCCTCTGGCATGAATCTTCCGTCTGCTGGTTGTGTACATTTCAGTAACATGCTTTTGACCAGCCTGCCACATAGATACTTATTATTAATAATAAACACAAATGTTAGTGCTTGACCCCATGAACTCTACCTCTACCCCTCCCCCATGCCAATTCCCATCAAAATTTCTCTTTGCTGGAGAGAGACCAGGAGAATAAGTAACCTTTGAAATGCTGGAGTGAAGATATGCCCTGTGGAGACCTCAATGATTACAAGTTACGTTTGGTTCCACGCAGACATCGAAAACGTTGCTCTTCAGTTCATGTCACATCTGATCCAATGGAGCTCCAAATCCTGTCTTTTGATGCCCTAATCTCTCACAGTCGTTGGTGCAACAGGGCTAGAATTTAATATCTTTCATTTCTCCAAGAGAGAATATTATGAAGTTCAAGAAAGAACATTACAAATTACAGCTATCATCTTCTGTTCATTCATTCAGTCAGTCATTCAGTCATTCATTCTTACTTATAGAACAGAAGTAGCTACACTAAAGAGTTAACAGATCATATTGTAGAATAAAAATGTTACTTAAACGAAGTTAGTTAAAATTATTAAAAATGTATTTATTTTATTATGGGTTGGTGAAAACTTGGCCATGAATTTGTGTGAAAACTAGCATGTGACTGGTTTCTCAGAGGCGATAATTGTTTTGGTAACTCTTGTCTTCCAAAGACCTAACTCAGCATCTGGCACATAGTAGGTACCCAATCATTGGAAAAAATAAATGTATAGTTGAAGGAAGCAATGTTTGGGTGGAATGGTAAGTCATGGATTGCTGCTACAATAGTTTCCCAAGTATCGTTAATTCTCACACTTCTTTCAAAATTATAGTGAGTTGAATTGTGACTCCCCCAAAATACGTCTACCTAGAACTTCAGAATGTGACCTTATTTGGAATAAAGGTGTCTGTTCATGGAATTAAGGTAAGAATCTCCAGATAATATCATGTTGGATCAGGATGGGCCCTACGTCCAATGATGGGTATCAGACAAAAAAGGAGAAGACATATGGAAACACAGAGGGAAAGCCATGTGATGATGGCGGTAGAGGTTGCAGTGATGTGTCTATAAGCCTAGGAACTCAAAGGGTTGTCAATAACCACCAGAAGCCAGGAGAGAAGTATGTAAATGGATTCAAGCTCATTGCTCCCAGAAAGAAACAACCCAGCTGACATTTTAATTTTGTACTTCTGGACTCCAGAACTGTAAGACAATAAAATTTCTGTTCTTTTAAACCACCAACTTTTTGGCCATTTGTTACAGCAACCCTCAAATTGAGTATAATAATCTACATGTAAGTTTGTAGTCACCTTTATGTATTCAAAAAATCATTGTGTAACATTAGCATGATATATGAAAACATACTTTTTAAAAATAATACCTTGTATTACTAATCATATTTTATACAATCATTTAAATTAAATCCTTAATATTTTTTAGATACAATGTATAAATGGGTTACTATTTAAATTGGAACAGAGGTTATTTACTTATAAAAGTAAAATTATAAATTATAAAATTAAAAATATCCATATAATGATAAAAGAAAAAACTATGTTGACAAATAAATTAAAAGTGCCATGTTATATAATGTTTTGTTAGAGAATGGATGCTCATTAGATATATTTTAAAATTTAATTTTATGTTTTACATCACCAAATTAAAGACTGCTTTTGTGATCTGGTGTTTAGAATATTACCCTTTTAGATTAGCGATCAGCTGGCCTATTTTTCTAAAAGATGTGCTTATTTCTAAGTCATAAGAGAGTTAGCCTGTTATTCTGTTTTCAAACAAGAGGCACCTCTGGAACTTCTTTTTTCATGTTAAATGAAAAGATAAATTTCATATAACTTCCACTGTCTTTTCTCTTTTTAATCACTAGGTTCTAAGATCTAGAGCTATGCTGATATTATCTGCAGGAATTTTAAGCAGAAGAATTCAATGTGCTGATTTGGTACTAATCATATTGAGAAAAGATTATATAATTACTATAATTTATGAGATGTTCGTATAGTAATTAATGTTTCTCTGCTTTGTGACTTCAACCAACCATCATTAATGAATACCAGTTAAACATATGTTAAAAAGCCTGGTAGATTACATTATTGTTTAGAAAATATTTACTCCCTCCTATCCCCTACCTGTGATATTTCTCTACTCTACTGATGTTCAGCTTGGTCTAATCGTATGTTTCAGTTTCCTGTTGTATATGTTTAAAAGTAACATTTTATTAGTATATTTTCCCTTATAAATTCAAATAAAAATAATTACTTAAAAATAAGTATAATAGGATTGTAGTGGTAAGCACAAAATCAGTTATTGTCTCTTATGGTTGGTAGTTATAACATTGAGTTTATTCATTGTTCTAGCATTCAATTTATTTATATTTTTTGTTTTGGTTACATAGTATCAAGAAAATTTCAACCATTAAGAATAATAATTATAATTTTTACTTTTTTAAAACTTATTTTATAGTAAAAGAATTATCTTTAAACTAGAAGCCCTAAAATTAATTATTAGGACATTATTTTCTTATAAATTACATAAAATATTTCACAGTTATTAATGTTCTTTGATGTAATTATAAAGGAGAAGAAGCCAAAACTTATCATGTGTCAATATACAATTATTAAAACATTATTAACTGCTATATGCAAACATTTTTACTTTAACAATTTTTTAAAATTTTATTTTTCACTTACAATTTGCATTCAAAATTATTTTGATGGCCATTCTGACTGGTGTGAAGTGGTACCTCATTGTGGTTTTAATTTGCATCTCTCTGATGGCTAGTGATTATGAGCATGTTTTCATATGTCTCTGGGCCCTCTGTCTTTGGAGAAGTGTCTGTTCAAGTGTCGGAGAAGTGTCGTTTGCCCATTTTTTAAATTGGGTTGTTTGTCTTCCTGGAGTGGAATTGTGTGAGTTCTTTATATATTTTGGAGATCAAACACTTGTCTGAAGTATCATTGGCAAATATGTTTTCCCATACAGTTCGTTCTCTTTTTATTTTAATACTGTTTTCTTTAGCTGTGCAGAAGCTTTTTATTTTGATGAGGTCCCATTTGTTTATTCTTTCCTTTATGTCCCTTGCTCTAGGGAACATATCAGTGAAAATATTACTGCATGGAATATCTGAGATTTTCCTGGCTATGTTCTCCTCTAGGACTCTTATGTTACCATGACTTAAATATTTAACCTTTATTTTGTTTAGAAAAAACAAATATGGATCAAAATTTGTGGAAACCCTGAGATAAAACCCCATCACTTCCACGCAGTTGCTCACAGTTTGATAAGAAAAAAAGGCAAGAATAGAGACAGTTAAGATGTTTGGGAATCTGAGAACGAGGTGAAGGATATGGTCAGATACAAAGAAACAACCCTGGCCAAAAATGTGGATAGATAGAGAGCTTCCAGGCAGAGGCAGCAAGGGATTGAACATTTGGGAACTACAAGTCCATTGATGTGATTGTGTGGCTTTCCCCTGATGGGCAAAGAAAAGTCAGCTTCTCTTTTGACTTTTCAAACCACCTCATTGAGATTTAATTTATATACCATAACGGTCATCCATCTCAAGGGTGCATTCAGTATGTTTAGGGTATTCACAGACTCATGCAGCCATCGCTGCCCTCCAGTTTCACACAGAGAAACTCCTGTACCCATCAACAGACACTACTCATTTTTCCCCACAACCACCACCCACAGCTCTAGGCAAACGCTAATCTACTTTATGCTTCTATAGATTTGCCCATTCTAGACTTTTCCTATAAGTGAAACTATTTAATGTATGCCCTTTGCATTCACCTGTGTTTGGCTTCTTTCACTTTTTACATTTTCAGTGTCCATCCATGTTACAGAATGTATCAGTACTTCATTACTTTTTATTGCCAAATGACATGCCATGATATGGATGTAACAGATTTTATTAATCCACTCATCAGTTGAAGGACAGTTGACTTGTTTCTACTTTTTGGCTATTGTGAATCATGTTTGCTATAAATATTTATGAAGAAGTATTTTTGTGAACATGTGTTTTCATTTCTCTTGGGTATATACCTGGGAGTGGGATTGCTGGATCATACGGCAACTGTGTTTAATCTTTTGAGAAACTCAGACTGTAGTAAAAAAAAAAAATATTGGCTGCCTCATTTACAGTCTCACTATTAATATGTGAGGGTTCCAGTTTCTTCACCTTTCTGCCAGAAGTTATTATTGTATGTTGTTTTGATTATAGCCATTCTCATGTGAGGTGGTATCTCACTGTGGTTTAGACTTGTATTTTCCTAATGACTAATGGTATTTTTATGTGCTTTTTGTCCACTTGTATGTCTCCTTTGGAGAAATGTCCTTTCATATATTTCCTTTTTTAATTACTGAGTTCTAACAGTTTTTCTATAATCTGGATACAAGTTCCTTATCAGCTATATGATTTTCATTGGTGAAGTACAATTTAATATTGTTATGCATGCAAACCTCCCCCACAATGGCGCAGTTGGGGGCCTCAGGATGATGGCTTGATGGGTGAGTGCAGGTCTTATCCAACAGGCCAGGTGGGCCTAACGATTGAGAGCAGCTGTGTGGGAATGAGATGTGCATGTGCTTCTCATGTGAATCAGCAACTGGGCTCCAGGGATAGGTCCTTGAGTTTCCACCTTGTAGGAACAGGTGGGCTACTGGCTGGGTTTTCTGGGAGATAAAACGTACTGCCAACATCCAGTCCGCTCTGAAACAGAGATGCCTGTTTCCCAAAGCCAGGTCTGTGGGAACTTCTTAGATTTGCCATCTTGCCAGTGGCAGGGAGTCCACTGATGAGAGACTGGGGGAGCTGACTCCCACAGAGGCCCTGTGTATCTACCCCCAAAAGCTCCCCCGCCAGAGCCCAAGAGATCTGGTGCAAAAGATTTTCTCCACTCTATACCAGGAGAGTAGTGCATGTGAACCAGGGGCCCCAGGAAGATGGCTTGCTTAGTAGAGGCATTCCCTATCTGCACAGGTTGAGGTCCTGAAGGTGAGTGGGGAGCATGCACCTGCCATGTCACAATCCAGGATTCCTGTACTGGGTCCCCAGGTCTGAGCCAAGTAGGGACAGGCCAGGGGATAGGTAGGTGGGGACCTCTGGGGAACAAATCCCGCTGCCATGATTGATCCTGCCCTGGAACAGAGATGCTAGTTTCCCTGGTGCCTGATCTCACAGGATCTCAGTAGCTATTCCAGGCCTAATCAGGGAAATACGGGATAAAAGACACCTGGGAATCAGGATTGGCAGGCCCAAAGGTCTGTAAGGAGAGCCTTATGAGATCTGAAGTAACCACCGTTCAAACATCCTATCATTGGCGCAGTTCGGGGAACTAGGGATCATGGACCAGGTCGTGGTAGGTGAGGTCAGGCCCTATCCGACAAGCCAGCAGGGCCCGATATCCAGAAGGAAACTGTGCTGGATCGAACTGCGCATGTGCCTGTGGTGTGACTCAGCGTCCAGGCTTCCTGGATTTACCCCTGGCTTTGTCCGTGTCTGGGATAAACCGTTCGGAGGCTGGAGCTTCCACACTGTGCATGGTGTGAAGTAAGCATCTCATGGTGTGAGAAAAAAATTTCATTTTTCTCATGCAGGTATCCTGTTGTCTCAGCGCCACTTAAAAACATACAAAAAACTGTTCTTTTCCCACTGAATTTTCTCAGCACACCATCAAAAACAAATTGACCACTAATTTAAAGGTTTACTTTTGGACTCTAAATACTGTTCTGTGATTAATATGTCATTTTATGCTGTCTTGATTATTGTAGCTTGTAATAAGTTTTAGAATTGAGAAGTGTGAGACCTCCCACTTTATTCTTTCTAAAGAGCCTTTTGACTATGCTGGGTTCCTTGCTTTTCCACATGAACTTTAGGTTCTGCTTTTCAATTTCTGCAAAAACAAAAAAAAATCTGAAATTTTGATGGGTTTGCACTAAATCTGTAAATCCACTTTACTTTCTTATATGATTGTAAATGCCTTAAATGTGCCAAGAAATCTCAAATACCGATATAACCCAGACATGGTAGACGTTCTCTGCTTCTCTATCTAAATGCCCACTTGATCAGCTCTGAGGCATCTCAAACTTATCACTTCTGTGTGACTCTTGGTGTGTCCCCCCATCACCTGGACTTCGTTTACTTTTCTGCCTCCTGTTGGTGGTGCTCCTATTTATCTAGTGGATTATGCTGTGTACCAGGTCAGATTCTATGGGCTGTCGGTGATTTAGACGTAAAAAGTTTCATTTTATCATGAAAACGAAGTCTGCAGGTACGGAGGACTGGCTGGCATGCGGGTTCTTGCCCTCTTTAATGTTTGGCTCTTCATAGTCCAAATTGCCTGCTAAAGCTACAAGCTCACTGCTGAGTTCCAGGCGGTAATGTTTATGTAGAGAAAAGTAAGGTCATGACATCTTTCTTCTAAGGAAATGTCTCAAAAGCTCCCAACACTTCCTGTTATATTTTATTGAAAAGTGTTTAGCAATGATATAATAACCATATATAACTAGAAGGGATATAGAAAAGTGAACATCTTATCTGGAACTTTTGGCAACACCAAATAAATTCAGGGTTCTTCTGTTAAGAGGAAAGGGGAGAGATGGATGTTGGGGTAAGACATTGGCAGAAAATCATCCTGTAAATGTCATTTTTCTTTTTTTTTTCCTTCTCACGCAAACCATCAACAAGTCTTGTGCTTTTTCCTTTCCAATAGTATATTAAATTGATTCATTTTTTGTCTCCAGTGCCATCCAAACCATCATCCTCTTTTGCTGGCAGTAGTGTCCCAATTTATCTGCAGCTACTCTTTACCCCTATGTTCTTCAAATACCTGTCAGAGTAATATTTTATAAATGCAAACCTGATAACATTGTTTTCTGGCTTAAAATTCTAGAATTCTTAGAATTTGTTTCTAGAATTCTCCGAGTTGCATGTGTGACCTTGCAAGGGTGGCTTGGCCACTGCCATTATCCTAGCTGAACTCATACTGTGCGCTCTTCACTTTCTCTGCTTGGCCAGGTGGACCATTTTTAGTCCCTCACACACATTGTGCCTTCTGTCATGGGCCACCTACTGTTGCCTCTGTTGGAATGCATTTTTCTCCTTCTTTGACTAGTTAGAATAATCCCTTTTATTCTTCTGATCTGTTATGAGGTCAAGCCCCCTTATTATAAACTCCACAGCCTCTCTCCTGTGAATTATGTAGTAATTTCACATTTGTAAGATGATTTGCTATTTGTCTGTCCCCAGTAAGTGCTATAAGGGCAGACATGATGTCTTTATTGTGTTCTTAGAATAGCATTTGACATTTGCTACAGTCAATAAATCTTGGTTAAATGAATGAAATAATGAATTGAAGAGATATCAGCAAGAGTGAATCAATTTTTTTGGAGCTTCATAATTACAAAATCAGGACTGACATACTAAATTTTTGGAAAGCAACATTGTTAAAAAAAAAAGAACATTATTATATGTAGAATTGTCCAGCAACTTGTGAGCAACTTTTCTTGTAAATGTACGATCTTATTCATTTATCCCATGGTTGTCGAAGACCCTGTCACTTACTGTTTGTATGAACTTGGCAAGTTAAATTCTCTAAGTCTCAGTTTCATCATTTCCTCATGTAACAGTACTTGATGTCCTGGGATTCTTCTCAGCCAGTAATATCAGCAGATGCACTGAAATGTGTCCTGGGATAGCAAGAAATTGGTCGCCCTCACTCAAAATTACTTATAGTAGTTTGGAAGCCAAGAATACTGTATTTTTCAGACCATAAGACACACCTAGGTTTTAGAGAAGGAAAATAGGAAAAAAAATTTTGAAGCAAAAATTGTGGTAAAATACTTAATAACATAAATAACATAATATCTCACCAATGTAAATTTAAACAGACCTCAGCAGCATTAACAACCAGTATTCCTCTCACATTTTGGGGTGGGGGAGAAGTGCATCTTAGAGTCCGAAAAATATGGTAATCTGATTGTAGTATTGTTTGTAAATGAGTGTATATGTGTATTTTTTAAAACGAAGAGAAAGGGAAATAAAGACTCATATTCTCAAAGCTTTACATAGTGAAGTGTTTAAAATAGTGAAATGTTTCTAGGGAATTTGGGTACACCATACATAATACTTTAAGAATTCCCACCAGATGATTTGTAAGCACATATTCACATGTAGTATTGGAAAGATCAACATTCATGAGCTTATATTTAGTCTGGACAAATGCTAGACATTTGCTAGACATTTGTCACAGTATTTGCCTCAAATGTGATTTCTGGGAGGCATGTAATTGTAAGACATAATTGAGTGTTTCCAGTGTCTGTGGACCAAAGTTTGCTCCATCAGGTCAGAAAACTGGATGAGCCCTGGTCAGCTGGTGAATCCATCCTTTCCAGTGCAAGTCGGGACCACACCTATGTGGTCAACCAAAGGCAGATGAGAACCGTACATTTTCTGAGAGCTCCGTGGAGAATATTTCTCAAACACAGGCATTAATTCTTGTGTCAAACAGCCCCCCCCCCGAGCAGGACTTCTTTCTTATGTCAAACCTCTGAAGTGTGAGGCTAAGTCTGCTTCACTGTTTTGTCTCAGTTTGGCTACCATAGAATCATGGAGATTAGTCACCTTTCACCTTTGTCCCTTCTGGTTTACAAAATCAGATTCATTTGCTTTTCCTGATTGTCATATCAGTTTTGGCCTTCTCTTAGTGTTGCTGATATCCTTATTTTTTATAAAACAAAGCTCTATATCTGGGAAAAGAGTTTAACCAGAGACCAAAAATCACGTGAGAAAGTAGGTTCCTGAGCTCACTGGCTAATGTTTTTTCTTCCTCACCTCAATAAACTCCCTTTATGTTTCTAAAACAACAGCTACCATTTCTAGAACACAAAACTTAGACAAGTTTGGGTTGATAGGAGTGTGGGTGTTTGGAGGAAGAAGGTAGTTGTGAGGAGAAAAGTCAATCACATTATTATTTTAAAACCTTGAGAAGAAAATTAAAATTTTGATGGGTTTGCTATCCCTCGAGCATGTTTCATACTACTGTCATTCTCCAAGCAGGAGTATGAACATAGCTGGGTTTGTTGTCATTCCTAATCTTGGTTCAGGGGTTTCGGTGAGGTAAACTCTAGTCATTATGACCATCCACTGCCAGTTCCAGCACAAGATTGTGAAAGTCATAAAGTCTGCTGGCCTTGACTCCTGCTCTGTGAGTGCATTCTACGGGCTTGGCCAAAGAACACTCCTCACCTCTTTCAACACCCACTCTGTATCTTTATTTATAACATTAACAGAGCCAACACTATTGAGTGCTTATAATGTGCCATACACGTGCGCGCGTGCACACACACACACATATTTTGAGAAAAATTAGAGAATATAGGTAACAAAATGCATGGACTAATTTTATATATGTGTGTGTGTGTATATATGTTATATGTATATCTAATATATACATATGTGAATATATGCAAACACTCCATAGACATACATAAAACACATACAAATCTATAGGCATAAAACAAGGTCTGGAAGGAAATGTAATAAAATATAAACTATGATTATAAGGCTTGTGGAATTATATTTCAGTTTTCTTTATACATTTCAGCATTATCAAGACTTTTTAGTTGAGCATATATGGATTTAATCATTAAAAAGAAAAAAGTGGGAGGAAATATTGTAGATTCCAAGTATGTACAATATTATAAGGTTTTTAAGTCTGTTACATTATCTCACACATTTTCTTATTGGACGAGATACCAACCTAGTTAAATAATGAGATAAAGTTGTGTGTTTGGAGTCCTCATACTGTGAAATCTCTGTGAATATGTGAGAAAAGAGACTAGCTTCAACTAGAGATTAATCTAGTGCCCATAATAAGTGAACTTGTAGGCAGCGCTCTATAGCTTTAAGAAAGTGTATTCGAAGAAAAATTGCAGCCGTTCCTTGTCCAAGAACTCAAAAGGTGAAGTGAGTCAGCTGCATTCATCTGGTCTTAGGTAGAAGAAAAGATGATCTAGTCAGTAATAAGAAAAAAACTATATACGCAATTGTCCCCTGAGCAACATCGGTTTGAATTGGGCGGGTCCACTTATGTGGATTGGTTTTCAATGAATATGTACAGTGCTGTAGTTGTATTTTTCTTTTTCTTAATGATTTTCTTAGTAACATTTTCTTTTTGCTAGCTTACTTTATTGTAAGAATACAATACATAGTACATAAACATAAAAAAATGTCTTAATCAGCTATAAGTTGGGGCTTCACATCAGCAGTAGGCTATTTGTTTTTAAATTTCTGGAGAGTCAAATTTATACTTGGATTTTTGACTGACCAGGAGTCAGTGCCTTAACTCCAACATTGTTCAAGGGTCAACCGAACACACATATTTATATTTATTATATGTAACATATAAGTTGGAGGGAATAAATAATGTAAACTCTATACCAGAGTTAGCATGTTTGCCACTCAAACTTTTTCGATTTTTGTTTTCTCATGTGTGATGTGAATGGCTTGGACTAGTTTTTGAGAACGCCTCCAGATCTCTGTGTTTGGAATTCCAAGTCAGTATGAATTGCTCCGCTAAAAGACTCTTAGGACACTCACAGGAAAGATAGAGCTATGGACGAAGGATGAGTGGAACCTCTCTAAGCATCAAAAACCAAGTCAGTCTCAGGAGTAGCTCCTTTTACAGTATGAAAAAGAACATTTCAGTGTCCACCAAAAATCACTCTTTGTGTTTTTATTGTTGTTTGCAGTGGGGTCCCCCCCCCCCGCAACTGTAGTGAAGAACACCTAAATGGGAAGGGCCTTATTTGTTTTCTGGTCAGCTTGAAGAGACAAGTGGAAATTTTTAGAAGGGACAAGTGGAAATTTTTATAAGACATGACTCTGCATGAGAGAATCATCAGAGTTGAGAGGTCAATGATCCAAAATCAGATTTGAGGGCTAATGGAAAGCACTATGTGTGGAGACAGTCTGGGAAAGATATACTTACGTACGTTTTCTTTCCGAGCTTAAACCCATTTATAGACAAGAGTATCCCACCTTCTATCTTTAGGCTATGCATTTCCTATAAGCCTGAGGCTCAAACATCAAATTACACATTTGGCATTTCTACTTGGATGTCTCATAGGCATCTCCAGCTTAATATGGCCAAAACAGAGCCCTTAATTTCCCCCTCGCGCCTGGCTCTCCTCAGCCTTTTCCATCTCTGTCAATGGCACTACCATCAACCCAGTTACCAAAGCCAGAAGCCCGAGAGTCATTCTGGACCCCTCCCTTTCCTTCATCCCCCACATCCAATTCATCAGCAAGTCCTGTCAATTCTCTCTCCAAGGTATACCTCATCCCCATCTATTTTTTTCTCGATCTCGAGAACTCCCACTCTATTGAAATCACCATCATGTTTTACCCAGACTTCTGCACTAGTCTGTGGATTGGTTTCTTCATTTCCGCTCTTGTCCCTACAGTACTGTTCAAATCACAGCCAGAGGTATCTTTTACAAACTCATGTTTCTTGTCTGCTTAAACCTGTTGTTTTTTGAATAAAAGCTGTGGTCTATGGACTGTAAGTGCCTGGATGAACTGGTTAATTCTCCTCTTTAGCTACTGTTCTCTCTGTTGAAATATTTGGGTCTAACTTCTTTTTAAGACTCAAAACACAGCTACTTATTTAGGCCACAAGGCCTTTCTCTACCTCTTGTCTACCTGACATATTTTTTCCCCTGTGGATCAGATCTCCTTATGGTTTGCCTCTACTATCAGTCCCTCAGCTTCAATTTTACCTCATTAGAATGGCATTTTCATGACCATGTATTGCATTTTGGACCTTTCTCTCATTCTGTGCCAATTTTCCTTGGAGCATTAGCATCACTAGGTTATTATCTGTTTACTGGTTTATTTAACTATAAGTAACCAGCCTCTCCCACTTATGTCTGAGTTCTCAGAAGACAGGACCTTTATTTTCTTTGAGGATCCATAGCCCTTATCAAGTGCTGGCTCATAAGAGGCACTTGATAAGTCTTTGTCAGATGCATGGGTACATAGGTAGGCTTGGGTCTTGACCAGTGGGAGATCCAAATATATTTTTGACTGTAGCAGGATTGCACAATGTAGAGTAACGTCTTCAGAAGTGACTACTTTGAAAATTATTCTCGACTGGATATATAACCTTTACAGAGTTTAACTGAAGAAAAATGTCATTGGTTTATTATCAAAACTCTACCTGTATAGAGCCTGTCTATTGGAATGGGTTCCAGGTAAGTAGTGAAAGCTCATCTTTTGCTGGCATTTTCTCAGAGGAATTCGTGATCCACCAGTCTGCTCCTGAGATCTGTGCATCAAGTATGAACCCTCCTTACTAGCCCCCGCATGGACTCCAAAATACAGTTCTAAATTCAGCTTTTCCCAAAAGTATTCAGCTGCCATTGACTCTCCGCTCCTCAGTTTTCTTATTTGTAAGATAATATGAAGGGAGAGGGGACTTGGAAATATTTTTCCTCAGGTTTCTTTCAATTTTGATATTTTCTGATTTCAAAAGACAGATTTATTTCCTCTTAAATACACAAGTAGGAGGCACTAAGAGATAGCATTTTGTTTCCAAACCTTACTGTACTTGTGAATGTCCTCCAATTATTTGCTATATATACCTGCCACTTATAAAATTACTGATTGATTGTTTGCTTAGTTTGTTTTTGTTTTTGTTTTAGGTGTGGTTGTTGATAATTGTGAGTTTGCTGTCATTTTACTGTACAGGTTTTTTATCTTCTTTTTTGTAGATAAGTCCCTTTAACATTTCATATAATAAGGGCTTGGTGATGATGAACTCCTTTAACTTGACCTTATCTGAGAAGCACTTTATCTGCCCTTCCACTCTAAATGAAAGCTTTGCTGGATAGAGCAATCTGGGATGTAGGTCCTTGCCTTTCATGACTTGGAATACTTCTTTCCAGTCCCTTCTTGCCTGTAAGGTCTCTTTTGAGAAACCAGCTGACATCAGGAACAGAACCACAGAAATGGAGATCACATGGAGGGTTAGCAACAGGGAAGAGGGAGCAGGAGAGAGGGGGAAAAGGTACAGAAAATAAGTAGCATAGATGGTAGGTAGAAAATAGACAGGGGGAGGGTAAATGGTATGGGAAATGTAGAAGCTAAAGAACTTATAAGTATGACACATGGACATGACCTAAAGGGGGGGAAAGTGGGTGGGAGAGGGTGTATAGGGTGGAGGGGAGTGAAGGGGGGAAAATGGGACAACTATAATAGCATAATCAATAAAATATATTTAAAAAATTACTGATTGACATCTTTCTTTAAACGGTTTAACTCTCTGTTACATTACCATATATGAACAAACAGAATCAAGATCATAATTAGAATTTAAATTAAAAACTTAAAAAGTATAACAAAATTAAGTATAATATCTGTGTACCTCCAGTAATAGTTCTTTTATCTCCATAAAACATGGAGTGTAAAAACTGATAGACACAGATGCAAGAACTTGATTAAAGACATGGTGTCATTGGAAGAGTAACACTTCCGCAGTCATCTATAGAGTATGTACATTTGTGGGGGCCTGAAACCCAATATTAAAAATGACAATGACAATGTCAGAAAAAAACACAATAGTAATTTTTAAAAAGAATTATTTATTTATTTTCAGAGAGAAGGGAAGGAAGAGAGAAAGAGAGGGAGAGAAACATCAATGTGCAGGTGCCTCTTGTGTGCCTGCCCCCCACAGGGAACTGGCCTGTAACCCAGCTTGTGCCCTCACTGGGAGTCGAACTGGTGACCCCTTAGTTCACAGGCCAGTCTGCTGAGCTACACCAGTCAGGGCTCCAATAATAATTTTATCCTTAAAATTATGTTATAACAGAAAAACATGGCTACATCTCATGTTAAAATGTGGGTTAAAATGCTAGCTCTTTTAAATCCAAATTGGAAGAATTGGAATATTTTTTGAACTTTAGTTACTTCAACAGCAAAATAGAGGTAGATAGATATATAGATAGACAGTCCTAGAAGAAGGGATAACTGGTAAAAGAGGAAAATTCAGAGTTAGTTAATCCTTCTTGTGTTTTGCCTCCTTTTTCTTGCTTGGGGCAGAGGCTTTAATAGAGAGAGGGGGAGGGAGGGAAAGAAGAGGAAGGGAAAGAGGAGAGAGGGGAGGGACTGAGTGAAAGGCTTACTAGGAAACCAGTCAGAACATTCACCAAACAAGCAACCAAGGGATACATCAAAATTCTTGATGTGCAAAAGCAATGTTGTGACCTTAAAATTTTCGTAGTCATTGTGGTTATTTATACGAGCAGATTATTAAAGTTGTTAATACGGAGCGTGGTTGCACCTGTTATAGTTAGCAACAACAAGCGTGTTTACGAAAATAGATATTCAGGGAATAGTCATGAGAATCTTTTCACTACTGTGGCTCAATTTTGACTGAATTATTTCTTCTGCTTTATGTTTATGAAACAAGCCTAATTTCTAAGGCTTTTAGTCCCATACTTAACTTAGTCATTCATTTATCTCTGTTAGCTCCAAGATGTGTTCGGAGAACCTTGATCTAACTTGAGCTTGGCCAGTGAGTGGTTCAAAGCTAACTTTGCAGATTTCTAATCACACATTGCTTAGTTCCCTTATCATTCAGTGTTTGTATTTTACCCAATATTATTCTTTACTGAGCATGCATTTACATCTTTGCTGATGGTGCAGTCTGTGAGAATATAAGAAACTTTAAAATTCTATCTTGTGTAACTTCAGATCTAGAAAAGTCAGCAGACTTTCTCTCAAGGTACAGAATATTGTTTTCATGAGAGTTATTTTTCCCATGCTTATAAATTAAATACCTCCTCAAAGACACGATCAACCAAGGATTCCTTTCTGCACTTACTCATTCTTTTTTCATTCTTCACAGTAATTCAGAGTCTGAATCTCATCCTAATTACCCGAATCTTGGCCGTGCTAATATTTTCTGTCTGCTAAGTTACATTCATCAGAGTCAAATGGATTTCAAAGCCCTTCTGAATGACCTCTGGAAGAAAACACCTCCTGGCAATTAAAAACGAATAATTTGTAATCATCATATATTGGTCATAATATTTATAAATAACCATAGAAACACATGACTAACAGGATCTACACAGTTGCTTCCAAGCCTCCTCTAGCACCAGGAGTCGCATAACATTTATAATGTGCAATGCCAGGTGATGGCACATGTTACTTACATGGAGATAAATAGAGAAACTAGACCTAATGGGGGGATTCGATAATGGGTTACTTTGCAAGAGCCTAGCCACATTTACGAACAGTCCTGATGATTGACATAATCTCAGTACAACATGCCCAGTAAGTTGAGAAATGGGATGGCAGGAAGAGCAGCAACGTGAAAAATAGAATTACTTTATATTCCGTTCTGTAAGACAGTGGAAGCAACCCTCACACCTGGAATGGAAGCCATTCATTCGGGATTAAAGTGAATGCAGTCTTGTCTCAGATAGCAAATTAAACTAAGGTGTGGTGTGGGTGTCACATCACCAGACAGTTGTGGAGCCAAGAGTTGGGGAACTGGTGCTATTTGAAAAAGTTGTTTCTTCCCAACTGAGCAGCTCATGGAGAAATGCATTGTCTATAGCGCTTACATAGGATGACCTCAGAAGGCTGGAAATAAGGATAGTCTGTCACTGAAATACAATGAATGCAAGTTGGCTTCCATGATCAGAAGCATTAAACCTTGTGTCTATTTTGATGCTCTGGCAAGATCTCACCTGTCCCAACTTCTGTTTATTCAGCACTAACATCTACATCCTGGGTTCTAATATAAAAGTATTGGAGATACAGCATCAAACACATAGGTTGGTCTTGACTTAACTATGAGAATGGCTGCTATAAGTTGTCTCAATAATTGACCTTAATGGAAATAGTATAAGCATTTATTGGTAAAATTTTAAGAATTTATTTTACTTCAGTCTAAATATTAATGAATAAAATGTCAAACTAGAATTCTGTGTTATTTTCTTATTCCAATCTTTTACAATAATGAAATTTTATTTGAGCTTTATAAAACCACTTAGCCTTAGATAAAACCTCTATATTCCAGGCCACTATCAATTAAAATTGAGACACTATATATGTTTCTTGAGGGTAGGTTTTCTGAATTTGATTTTTTTGATCCTAATATTAATAAACATTACTATTAATATTAAAAGGCACTGAATAAATATGAAACAGAATGAACCCAAAATGGGTCCTTGCTTTAGGGACAACTTCCCTGTTTCTTTGTTTCTCATTTGCCACATTTAAGGACTATCACTTGCTGATTAAAATTAGCATTGCTTTTTGTTTTAGGGTCCTTCAAAGTCAGGGATGAAAGATACAAGACCATTGTGTGTGTGTGTGTTTGTATTCATGTTTAGTTTATGAAAAGTTTGATAGGAAGTTGTAGACGTGATTTTCCCTTACCTCTAATCATTTCATTGTGTATTTTCTAAAGCAAGGACATTCTCTGATATAAGCACACTATAGTGATCAAAATCTGGGAGGTCAACATATGTGCACAATATTATCTAATCTACAGACCACTTCAGATTTTGACACTTGTCCCCAATGTTATTTTTCTGGCCCAGGATCAAAGTCAAAATTCTTCACTGCCCTGTCTTTCTGGTGATAGTGCATTTGGAATTATTACAAGTCATGCCTGGTCATCCATGGGCCCAACATCCCTGGAGAGTATGGGACAGTCACCCTGCAGTGTCCCCTTAATTTAGGCATGCTGTTTCCTCATAATCACACTGCTCTCAGGAATCCACAGAAGTGCTGGCGAGTCTCTCTGAGTGCATCACTGAAAAACAAGTTTTGAAATTAAAAACTACAAGTATCAGGCTGTACGACCTAGGGGAAATTATACAACTTTTCTGAACTTCCATTTCTTATCTGTAAAATAGGAATATTAATACGAACTTCACACTGTTGCTAGGGAATTATAGAATAAGGTGAATTACTTAGTGGAGTGTCTGGCACGTATGAGTTGCTCAGCAAATACTAGCAATGATTGTGTCTAGGTTAAAAGACGGACACGGGTAGGCCTTCCGAAATTATGGTAATTGATATCTATGTTCCCTGCTCACCCAGAAAGCAGTAGAATTCTTATGATTTGTTACTAGTTTTGGCAAAACATTTCAGAGAAAAGGTGGCTGCAATTCATGTTTCACATAATGTTTCACTAATGGAATCAATCATTCAGTTCAGCAAACTAATGCTGACTATGATAACCCATGGAAAAGTTGGGCTTCAAGTCAGAATCCAGCAATGCAGTTAATGGGAAATTTGTTTCCTATCCAGTGTCAGTAAGCCCAGTTTGGGCGAAAAGAAAGTGGGAGGATTTGGGACGTCTATTTGAGGAACCGGCTGAAAGACATGAAATATACCACCAACCACATTTGTCTCATGCAGTGGAAATTAATTAATTAATTTGAAGAATTGTCTCCTGTTTGTTGTTGCTCATTTCAAAAGATCTTTTTTTAGAGCAGTTTTAGATTCACAGAAAAAATGAGCAGAAGGTGCAGAGATTTCCCATATATCCTCTGCCCATCTATATGCACACCTTCCACCAATATCAGAACCCTCTACAGGAGTCCTGTCTTTACCACAGTTGCTGAGTCTGCATTGACACATCATCATCACCAAAGTCCAGAGTTTACATTAGGGTTCACTCTTAGTATTATATATCCTATGGGCTTTGGCAAATGCATGATGACATGTGTCTTCCATTATAGTCTCGTACAGAGTAGTTTCACTGCCCTAAACATCATCTCTGCTCTATGTGTTCATCTCTTCCTGCTGTATCCCCTGGCACCTACTGCCCCTTTCACAGTCTCCATAATTAACTTCTTCACAATCATGCAGTATGTAGCCTTTTCAAATTGGCTTCTTGCACGTAGTAATATGTATTTAGGGTTCCTCCATGTCTCTTCATGGTTTGATAGTTCATTTTCTTTTTTTAGCCCTGCGTTGTCTGGGTATAGCAGTTCATCCATTTACCTACAGAAGAACATCTTCATTGCCTTCATGTTTTGGAAATTATGAATATAGCTGCTATAACTATCCATGAGCAAATTTTTGTGTGCATGTAGGTTTTTAACTCATTTGGGCAAATGCCAAGGAGTGCCTTGCTTAATTGAATATTAACAGTATGTTAGATTTTGTAAGAAACTGCCAAATTGTCTTCAAAGTGGTTGCCATTTTGCATTCTCACCAGCAATGAATGAGGGTTCCTGTTGCTCCACATCCTCCCCAGCGTCTGCTGTTGTCAGTGGTTTGGATTTTGGCCATTCTAATGATCTTTTGCCCATTTAAAAAATATTATCGTTAGTGTTATTATTGTTGAGTTTTAAGTGTTCTTTGTATATCTTAGTAACAATTCTTTATCAGATGTGTCTTTTGTAATTATTTCCCCCCAGTCTATGGCTTGTCTATTGATTTTCTTGATAGTGCCATTAGCAAAGTAGAAAGTTTTAGTTTTAATGAAGTCCAGTTTATCAATTATTTCTTTTATAAATTATTCCTTTGGTGTTATATCTAAAGGACATACCGTATCCAAGGACATCTAGGTTTTCTCCTCTGCTGTCTTCTACGTATTTATAGTTCTGCATTTTACATTAAAGTCTATCATCCTTTTTGAGGGTTTTTTTGTGTGGTGGTTAAAGGTCTGTGTCTAGATTCATCATTCTTCTTTCTGTACGAGGATGTCCAGTTGTTCCATCATCATTTGTTGAAAAGCCAACCATTTCTGCATCGTGTTATCTTTACTCCTTTGTCAGTGACTTAGTTGACTATATTTATGTGGATCTATTTCTGGGCTCTCTATTTTGTTCCTTTAATCTGCCTGTGTACTCTTTTGCCAGTACCACTCTGTCTTGAATATTGTAGCTTTATGGTGATTCTTGAAGTTGAGTAAGTAGTTTTAATTCTCTGACATTGTTCTTTACCTTTCATATTATGTTAGCTATTCTAGGCCTCTTGCCTCTCTATAGTAACTTTAGATTTAGTCGGTTGATATCCACAAAGTAATGTGGTAAGATTTTGATGGTATGGCACTGAATCTATAGATCAAATTGGGAGGAACTGACATCTTGACAATCATTTCTTCCTATCTATGAGCATGGAATAATCTCTCTGTTTAGTTTCTTTTGTTTTCTTTCATCAGACTTTTGTAGTTCTCTTCATATAGATATTGTAAATGAATTATTTATTCATAATAAAATTTGAATTAAGATGATTCTTTTCACCAGTATATTTTGTTTTCTGTGCACCAGTGAATCATCTTAGATATTTATATGATTGAATGGAAGCAGAGTTTTTCTGCTTCTGCCAACTTTTACTAAGACAATCCTACACGGGAAGATATATTCAGAAATATAAAGATTGAAAATGTAATAACATGTGTAGTTGTTGATTCAGAATGAATTTTTCAAAATAAGAAAAATATAAGTGAAACAAGCCAGGTGGCAAAAGAGAAATACTATATGATCTCACCTGTAAGTAGAACCTAATCAACAAAACAAACAAGCAAGCAAAATACAACCAGAGGCATGGAAATAAAGAACAATCTGACAGTAACCAGAGAGGAGGGGGGCCAGGACTAATAGAGAGTGATAGGGGCATCAAGGAACGTGTATGAAGGACACATGGGCAAAGCCAAGAGGGATGGCTTTGAAAGTGGGAGGTGGGGATGGGTGGGGCGGGGCGGTGAAAATGGAGACGTTTGTACTTGAACAACAATAAAAATAAATAAATAAGAAAAATATTTAATACAAATATGTGGGTTAAGAAGTAAAATGATTTGGGTTGCAGGTGACAGAAACCCAATCAAACCATTTAGGTCCTGGAAAAATATGTGGGGAATATTGGGTCTCACATAACTTTTGGAAGGGCATGGAAACATATGGTTGCCACGAGCAACCAGTAACTCAGACTGTATCAGAATATTCTTTCCCAGACTTTTGCCTCTGCTTCCTTCCTGCATCTTAACTTTCATTTCTTTTACTTTGAACCCCCTACATGGCAGATGAAACCTTGGATAGCCCCTCAGGGTGTATGTTAAAGCTTTGCAACTAGGGGGAGACTTCTCATCTCTTTGTGCCCAGATGGGAAATTCTAAGTTAAGGACTCTTGATTGGACCACATGAGGTCACATGTTTAACTTCAGGTTAATCAACTCTGCCTTGAGATATGGTTTATAATTGAAAGACTGAATTCTATGGCTGAAAAAATGGAGAAAATATTCCCTAGGGTGTTATTCCCAGAAGAAAGTAGAAATAAATTCCTAAGTAGAAATAAAAAAAATAGATAAATTCAGAGGGTTTGAAAAAAGCAATCAAATAATCGCAAGCCTGGTAAGAGTTTATCATATCAATACATATTCAAAAATCCTTGATTTGATTTTAAGTCAGAATTTCTCAAAATGTGGCTCATGGACCAACTACATCAGAATTATTGGAAATCTTGTTATGAAGGATTGATCCCTTGCCTCTATCCCCTACCTACAAAATCCAGAATTTCTATGACAAAGACCAAGAATGTGCATATTAAATCAGTTCTTCTGATAATTAGGAAGCCCTATTAAGTTTGGGGACGACTGGTTTGAATTTTCCCATGCGTAAGTGTCTGTGAGAGGAAAAGGAATCACATTAACAAGAAGTTCAGCCACCTGGACACGAGGCCAGGATGAAAAGATTCGCTGGTTTCTCACAGATGGGGCACGCCATTATGCTTCTGTGTTTTCTGGTGCCTCGGTGGATCTAAGCTTTCTCTGTTCAGATCTTCCTGTTCTCATGACTCCGTGTGCATTTAGTGAGCAGGACTTCTCCACTCCACTTCAGCAGTCTTTCTCTAACCTGTTCTCTTCTCTGTTCCCCCTGGTGTTTTCGGTTCAGTCTCCAGTTACTTCCCACGTTCTATCCGGATTATTAGGGTGCAATCCACAAGCTTGTATCTGAAACCCTTGGGCCCAGATGTACTTCAGAATTAATTTATGTTTTATAAATATGATTCATATGTTATATATTTTAGTGGAGTTTGAATCAATACTCAAACATATTCAAACACATTAATATTTCTGCAGTGAAACTATGTGGGGTAAATATAAAAAAATATCCTATCAGTTCAGGTCAGCTTTTGTCATGAATGGGTTTTCAAAACCTTTGGGATTTTGGAATTACAGATAAGAGATTGTTTTGTAACTAGACTCATTTTTTGCCCCCAACTCCTCCATCTTAAAAAGCTCTTACATATATATTTGTTTTCCACTTGAACAAGCTATGCTAGGCACCCCAAGAGATGCAAAGTGGAGAAAAGCAAAACGCCTGCCTTTAAAGGTGCTCATTTCTCTGCCCTGGCTGGGTGGCTTAGTTGGTTGGAGCATCATCCTATACACCAAAAGACTGTGGGTTCGATTCTCTGTCGTACCTAGGGGTTCCATCCCTGGTCGGGGTACATACAGGAAGCAACCAGTTGATGTTTCTTTCTAATATTGACATTTCTCTCTCTCTCTGTCCTTTTCTCCACTGGCCTTTTCTGTCTGTTTAAAATCAATGAACATATCCTCGGGTGAGAATTGAAAAAAAAAGGATGCTCATTGCTCTTAGGAAAAAATAGGCTTGAAGAGAAATACCAGGGGGACAAAATAAGGAAGGGCATAGAGGGGTGAGGTCATCACACTGCAGGCTGAGTAAAAGTCTGCCAAGCATCAGGGTTCAATTTGGAGAGCGGTTACGGTGTGGAGGGGCCACTGACAAATCCTTCTAGCATCTGTTCCAATGTCCTACACAGATTTGAGAGACCGGATGTTGAGGTAATTCCTTTAAAAATCCTGTATCACCTACATGGATGATGGGTAGATTTTCTTACAAAAGTTTAACATTACTTATATCACTAATCTTTCTATTTTCTTATCACTTCTTATGTTAGTTGTATTCATTATTTATTGTATAACCAACAACAGAACTTCGGTGTCATGTGAAAATCTGGGTGTTGGCTGCGTGGCTGTGCTGAACTGTGCTGGACTTTCATGGCTGGGAATGCCTGGTTGTCAGTGGATCTAGACTGTGTGGCTGGGGCTGCTGTGGCAGCTGGAGCCCCTGAGCTCTGTTTCAATGCCTTCACCCTCCAGCAAACTACCTCAAGGCATTTTCTCATGGCAGTGACCGAGGCATAAGAAAACATACCCTGATGAATAAGGCCATTTAAAGTTTCTGTTTGTATCATATCTGCTAATATCCTATTGGTCTAAGCCAATCACATAGCTGAATGGTAGTCAAGAGACAGAGAAAGTCACCATGTCCCCAGCAAGTGGAGAGGTCAGTGTACTTACCTGGCAATGGGTGTGGATACCAAGAGGGGTGAAGAATTGAGATAATCTTTCTAATCTTCAACCATTCTCTTATCCAGATTTCCTCTTCTAATGTTTATGAAACAGTATGACATGGTCGAGATTTTTTTTTTTTACAATGTACTTCAAAAAACCTCTGTTCTGGTAATCTTGAATTATTTTTTATTCTTGTGCACACACTATGATGGTCACTGGTGTTCTTTTTATTTAGAATACTCTTTCCCTCCTTCAGTTAATCCTTTAAATTCTGGCTGAAATGTGTGTGAAGCTTTCCCTTTATATGATAAATTTTTGTGTGCAGTGCCCTATGCTAAACAACAAATAAAAGATCGGGTCGGTGTCTGATACATCTCAGTATACCCAGTTGTGCTTTGGATAAATAGAATCTTGAAAATATCATGGCTAATTTTATGAATAAAAGACCCTGCCAAGAAGTTCAACATTGAGAAGAAAGGTAGTAAAATATGAACTGAATGGGACACATTTGTTACTTGTTTTATGAGATTACAAAAAAGAAGACCAGTAAATTATTAAAGAGAACACATTTGAATCTTTACTTGGGGCTTGGATCGTAATTCATGTAGGGATGGGTGTAACAGTGGGGATATCATACATTCTGAAGTCACTACAACCTGCATTCAGATCCTCATATTTTCACTTTATTATTTGTGTAAACTTAGGAAGGTTATGGACTTTGCAAGAATTTCATTTTCCTCATCTTTTTCTAATGTATTGTAAAAATTAAACAAGCCATATAAATTATATAGGGCAACTGGCATATCATTTGCATTCAGAAATGTTAATTTAAAATTCCTTTACTTCTTTCAAAGGAAAGGAAGCAAAATAATACAAAACCACTTATAATGTAATCATTCCTTGAGAAATTTGATGTAGTCTGTATTATTCATTTCTGAATTGGTTTCCTATCCTATCCTTCCTCTAATAAAAGACCACAGGTGCGCCTGTGGCACACACGCAGGGAGAAGTGAGGCACCTCAACCCCTGACTCCAGTGATTTGTGAAAATGCTGGTCAGCTCATGTGACATCCTCTGTCTGCTGTGTCTGTCTCATGGCCCAGATGGCTGGCAGAACAGACACTGCAAAGTCTCTGCAAAGCCTTTTGTGACATCTGGAGATACGCTGATGTTTGGTGTCCTGATCCAATCCATCAAACACTGTGTGGAGAAAAACCACGTGTCTGTGCTATTGTCTGCACAGAATTCAGATACACAGCACTTGGGCCAAAATAATTTGGCGGATTCAGGAGCAAGAAAGAAGAAAAATGATGGTGGCTCCAAAGTGACCCTAAACCCACCTTGTACCTTGTTCTAACATTGCTCTGCTACCCAGAGGCTTGCTGCTAGTCTTCTGGAGGCTGAAAACAACCCTCCAATGGCTCTATGAAGGTGATTTATGTGCAGTAAAGAAATATCACAATACCAGTTCTGTGGTCAAAGAGAAGCAAATTGTTAACCTCAGTACTTTGGGTTTGGTTTGTCAATTATGTAAAGAAGCTCCCAACAGTGTACTTGCCCCTCGAATATTAAACACCTGGCAATCTGCCACATCCTGTGGAGCTGAGATCTTGCTTTTGATTTGAAAAACAGCATCATAGTTGGGTTTCCACTTAAGTGACTTTCAGCTGCTTTTGAATTGCCTGGAGTTGAATAAAAATATGTTTTACCAGGTGTTTCAAAGCAAGGTTGCTCAGGAATCTGCCAGAGGAGTTGGGAACCAATTTGTTAATGTGTGTAATCTTGACTGGGCTCACCAATCTCTAAAAACAAATAATAAAGATAGAGCGACATAGTAAATCTATAATAAACCAATTCTTTATATTTTTATGAGAACATGTTAAACTTCTATCCAAGGCTTGAGAGAAGCAAAGACACATTCATTTTATTAAATCATACCAATTAATGGAAAGCCAGGAAGCAAGTACTTATTATTCTAGGAGAACTCTTACTTTATGCTAGAAGAAAAGTAATAAGGAGCAACTTTTTGCATGGACTCATGTATGAGGCAGCTTGACAAAGTGGAAGAAATTGATGGGAGACTTGACTCCTAGTTTTCTGAGGTAGAGATTCCTACAACATCCCATTAATTAGGGATGCTGTCATGATGGCCACTTGAGGGAATGAGAGAAGAGAAGCAGGATTGATCAGAGGGAGAATGCAGTTCCAGCAAAGGCTATGCTGGGGCTAAGAGTGCCCCTTAGAGTTGACCCAGGTAGGGTGAGGGCCTATATTTCTGTGATTCTCTCTGGGTCCTCTGTGGATGTAGGCTGCCCTGCAAGGAAGCACAATCTTGGACAAAACAGTTTCTTCAGCTGAGCACAGAGGTCGTCTTCTCATAGCAGTCCCAGCAAATGGAGGGCTAAGTCCTCATCCCTGAAGGGGAGTTTGTACGGCACAGGGTCCACCACACCGCCTCACTGCTGTGATACCATTTCTAATCTGGAAGTGTTCCTCTGCCACCTCCTATCTCAAAGCATCAAATAATGATCAAAAGTGCCAGATTTATAGATAGGTTTTCCTTTTTTTTTTTACATAATGATAGTGCTTCAAACTATTACTTGATATTAATTGAATATTCATTCAAGGGGATACTTTGGTAAACAAAACACAGTTCCTGTCCTCGTGTAGCTTACAAAATCATCCGTGACTAATCCAGCCGAGTGCAATTACTATTCTTGGCTTCCTAGGGGTTGTCACTTGGTCAGTACAATTTAGTAGTAAGCTGATGATCACCAAAATAGTTCCTTAAATACCATCCCGTTATGTCTTATGTCTTTTTTTTTTAATGTCAAGGGGATTTGTGTGTGGAAGCCCACCTTCAAATTTCAGGAGTTTATAAGACAGCTTTAGGTTTCACTCCCGGCTTGTACAAAGCCTCAAGATGAGCTGCAGGTGAATGCCTGAGGTGGTGTACTTTCCCAGGTTTTTCTGGGCATGCGCGCATAGTCTTGTGCACGGGAGAGATCTTCAGGATCCCCAGAAATACCCTGTTGGAGCTTTTTAAAGTTCTTTCTGATTCCATAGTTTTCTAGGACTTCCTTTTAAATTTTTGTCTGGGATCTGGCTTTTTCCTAACTCAAATCACAGTCTTAGGATCTGCAGTGTTCTTGGAACATTGCTGTTGTTTACACTAAAATCCCCGGGGGACAGGGCTTTTATTTTTGCCCAGCAAAGCTCTGATTTGAATCAAATAGCAACACAAACTTGGAAATGCAGATTTTCTAGGAAGCTACCAGTTTGGACAAAATATTGACTGTGCTCTGAGTGTGAGGCTTTTAAAGATACCAATCTTTTCCTTCAGCTGTGAGGCTGCTGGCTTTTCCTGGCTACTTTGCCACATGGCTACATCGAGCTGGTGAGAGTGAGCATAGTCGGAGTAGCCTCAAGTTAAATGCCACAGAATCTACTGTCTTAATGAGACATATCCGTCATTTCTGTTGGGCAAGCATTTTTTTTCAGTGTGTTCAGTAGTTTTGATTAATTCCAAGAGTTCTAAAATTACTGATTTTAGTTGTTTTACCAGTATTTTCATTGTTTTGGTAGGAGAGTATGTTCTAGGACATCCTCATTCCCCCGTATTATAAGCCTATCTTTTTCTGTGTTATACTTAATGATGGTGTGCACTGGTATGCCATTTTTATTTAATTATCTTTTATTATCCTGAGCTTTTCCAATTAAGAAATGCTTGGCTATTACTTTTGGTAATATTTCTCATATGATTTTTTAATGAATACCATTCCCCCTTTTTCCCTTTTTCTCCATCTAAAGTACCTACTTCCCATATTAATTTTCCACACGTCTTGCTATTTCTCTCATATTTTTCTCTGACCTTTTTCCTACTTTCTGGATGTTTCCCTGATATTAGATTCTTAATTTTTGAATATTTTAGTTTGATGATATTTTTAATTTCTAAAAATTGTTTATTCTCCATTATTTAAAAACACATTCTTCTTATTTTGTAAGTATAATAATTTCTTACTTTTCATTGTTGCATACCACTTAGCACTTTTTATGAAGTTTTGCTTGATGTTTGCCATGGGTTCTACTTCTTTCCTGCTCATTTTCATCTCTCTGTCTCTCTGTTTTTTATGTTGGGAGCGTATTACAGTGTCTGATGGTCCTCGGTTATCTATTTCACATTAAGAGGAGACACTAAAACTTATTGGCAGCAATATGTGTTTTGGTGAGGCTTCTGAGTGGAATTTACATTAGGGCGATTATTTGGGTTGTAAGCAGACATTTAACTGGGTCTCACGTGCTAGTATGGAAGAAGCCTTTCTTTAAATTGGGCCACTTCCTTCAGAGAAGACAGTTTTTATCACATGTATGGGAGCTGGAAGTCTAGTCTCCAGCATTCTGTATATAGACTTTTGGTTAATAAACTCCTTTTATTTTTAAGGCCCTCAGCTTGCCTTTTTTGTTTTTAACCATTGTAGCTAGTGCCTCTGAGTGCCATGTTTCCAGGGTTCAGGAGTGAAAATCATCCCCACCGTTTCCCTTATCTTTTTTCTCAGTGACCACAGGCTGCATTTTTTTGTGCGTCTGCTACCTCAGTTACCATTTTTCATCTGCCTTCTGTCTTCCAAATTTGTTGAAATCTTTTGTCTGCTGATAAGGACTCTATGTTTTCTATGCTCTTTGTCTTTGACTTATAGCATTTTATACCTTACTGTTATTTTCATGGGAGTTTAAAAGAAGTTCCACTAAAATGAAGAGGAAATAATCTTTAAAAATTATTTGAAGAAGAGGAAATAAATAATGTTTAGATGGAAGTCTTCCACACTCAACTTTATAAGGAAGTCTTTTGGGCTATTTTCCATATTAAACCCATCATTAAAAATTATTAGATTATAGTATGTAAGCAGATTTTAAATTTAGGTATGAGGAATATTTCATAAAAGGTAATTTTTTACATTAATGCCATTTTGAAATTAAAGTGGCCAATTAAGTTATAACCTATAAAGTACACAAATCATAGGTTCAGTTAATGTTTACATATGCATGTATCTGCTTCACCACCTAGAATAAGATATAGAATATTTTAGAATTGCAGAAAGCTTTTTTATGCCACTTCCAAGACAATAACTTCCATCAAAGGCAGATCTTCTGAATTTAATTTCTATTAATTGGTTTTGCTTGTTCTTGAACTTTATATAAATAGATCCATACAGTATGAACTCAACATTGCATCCATGAAATTAATCACATTGTTGTGTGACAGACTAATTAATTTTTTTATCGTTGTATAGTGCTTTATGGTATAAATATCCCATCATTTATTTATCATCTGATTGTTGATGAATATTTGGGTTCTTTTTAGCTTTTCCTGTTATGAATAAAGCCAGTGGTGTGAACATTCACCTACAAGTCCTTTAAAAATTATTTTTAAGGGCATTGGTGTATACATATATAGCTAGTTAGCAAAAATAAAAATCCCAAAGAGGGAGAAATGGATTTAATGCAGTGATACCAAGACATATGATTGTCACATGAGGGAATTAAATTGATGTCCCTCAGGTGGTATGGAGGCCAGAAATTTTGGGGGTTTTCCAAAAATTGTAAGAAAGTTATTTTCTTAGGAATGAGAAAGGCATTATTAACTAGATAATGTTTTGAAGCATTATCAATTTGCTCATCAAGATGAAGTTGCCCAATTCTGTTTTTATGAGGCTCAGCTGCTCAGATTTTCAAGTAAACTGTGTGAAACAAACCAGATACTTCATGAAATTGATTATAATCTGTGCTATTTTACAAAGGTTACATTTTCACCTAAGTACCACATAAGTGGTTTGTTTAAACATCTCAGTTATATTTTATGAGTTGGATTTCTTCTATAATTGGGAGGGAAATGAAGGAAATGAAGCCATTAAGACTTGCTCTTTGGCACTGTCACTAGTATTTCCATTAGTTTGTCAAATTAAAGATTATATAATGCTATTCAAAACGGCTGTTTGTATTAAACCAGTTTCTTTAAAATGTGAACAAATGAGCTTTATTTCTTCTGCTTAAAACTGTCAGATTGACATATTCCTGTAAGACATTGGTTCTCAAGGTGTGGTCCCTGTACTTAAAAGCATCAGCTTCAGGGTCACTTGGGAGCTTGCTGGAAATGCAAATTCTTGGGCTCCACCCCAAGCCGCTTAATCAGAAACTCTGGGGTTGAAGTCCAGCAACCTGTATTTTAACATATCCTCCAAGTGATTCTGACACACTCAAGTTTGAACTTGAGCAGTGAAGTTTAAGACATGGGTTTTTAAACCTGGATTGCATTGGAGTCATCAATGGGACTTCTGAAATCACTGAGGCCTGAGCCCTAGCCCCAGAATCCTGTCCAAGGTGGTATGTGTATTGGGATTTTTGAAATCCTCTTAGGTGATTTTAGCATGTGACCAAATGTGAGAACATTTGTTTAATAGAATAAAAAGAAATTGCATCCTTAGTTTGCTAATTATTGGTCACTGGATAGAGTAAGATCTGGAAGCTATCACTTGCATTTTGAGATAGATCTTTGATACCGTTCTTATTTTCATCTGAGTCCTGTTAAGGAAATTAAGTGCCTGCAGAAATAAGCAGACTGTTGAGTGTTAGAAGTGACTCCTTTGTTCCAGTTTAGTAGAAAATCCTTCAGTTAAGAAAATACAAGTAGCTCATTCAGTGGTATGTATGAGGAGAATATTGTAAAATGAGCTTCTTGGCTAAATGGTGAACTTTAGTCAGGAAGGGGAATCAAGTCTGAATCCTTCATAGGAATGGAGTATCTGGAGGGAGTGCTACCAGAGTGTGTTGTGTTTTTACATCTTGTTTTTCAAGGTGAAACAATGCTGTAGACCCCTATTATCCTCAAATTCCTTTTTCAAATCAAGACTCAACTGATGTAACCCCTTGGCTATAAGAGATAGTATTTATTTGTGGGGCATGGTGGGGATGGGGTGCCATAGACACCCTGGAAATCAAGATGTGGAGGAAGGGCCATTCTCTGCTAATGGGTTGATACTAAAGTCACAAAATGCTAAAAGTTCACATGTTGGTGAAGACCTGCAATTATAATCTCTTTGAATTAAGGTGGAAATTTGCTAAATTAAGGGTATACCAACCCTGATAACACATCAGTTATTAAGATGAAGAGGAGGAGCTGAAACCAAGAAAGGGTTGTGAGCAAGTGTGATGGAAGAATTATTTGTGTAATTTACATGAGCTTTATTTAAAAATGTATTCTTCTGAGATAATCTGAGGACATCCCTATCCTTCCCAGGAAGCACAAGCCTGATATCGCTATTGGGACAGCAGTACAAGTTCCTAAGACTCTAAAGGTCAAACTGCTTCTCCTTTCTCTCTCTTATTGCCTCAGCCTCAGTGGTCATGGGTAACTCTGCTAAGGCTTGGCCAAGGCGTTGAGTGGTGAGTGCTGATCAGGGAGATAAAATGCTATTGCCCTGCTCCATACAGAGTACCCCCACTTTCTGTGAATATTGGAATAGTCGTCTGGATCGTGGTCAAAATGACACCATGGCAAACACCTTGATTTCTCTGTTTTAGGTTGGGTATTGGTTAATATTCATATGAAGACCTGAGGAGACAAGACAATTGTCTCCATCAGTTCCCCCTCTTAGAATTTCAGCCCTGAGTTACCAAGGTAAGGTTTAACCTTAGCCAGAGATTTTCATAGGCATTTGGTGAATGTTTGTAAGTCACACATATTGAAATACAAGCAAATGGTGGTTGTGAGATTATTTAAGCAGGTATTGCCTGGCTGCTTATGATTATGCAAGGTTTCAGAGGTACACTTCCTTATTCTTGAGTGGTGTGGCAGAAATAGTATAGAAATCTAGGAAGTATGCTGATATACTAGGATTCCTTCAACTGTGGGATGACCATGAGCCAGAAAAATTACCGTAACATTAGCTAAATACAACTAAAGTCTTATAGAACTTCACCTGGACCGACCCAGGAATTGGGCTCTCATTATACTCTTTGTTCAAGCTTGCCACTGATCCTGACTTTTGGATTTAATAAGATTCTCTCATAGTAAAGATGTTCTGACTCAGGGTACAAGTCAATATGGTCAAATCTAACCAGCCATGCTTTCTGACAGCATCTAGAAAGTGGTATTCTACAGCAACCTCAGATGTAAATGTTTGTAGGATTTCCTGAAAATGAACAAATTGGGAAGAAGACATGCTGGATGATAAGGCTAAACTGCTAAATTTTGGGCTGTGTTTGTGGTAAACTGGGAGCTGAGGAGGAGGCCTGGATTTCCTTTCCATGAGTTCCGGCAGTTGACCCAGGCCTTAGTTTTCATTCTGATTAAGTAGTGTATTCCAGTGGATGGTCTTGCTGCTAGATGAAGGTATGTGAGAGGGAAAACCAAATCGATTTTCAGTCTAACTTCTCTAGACCTACTAATATGAGTGCTATAAGACTGCATGCAATTTATTTTAAATGAGGAAAGTCATGATATTTCAACATACCATTCTCATTCTTTCCCAAGACTGTCAGCATTGAAAAATATGGATCTGAGAAAGTTTGTTTCTTTCTTTTTAGCAGCAGCAATAACAGCAGCAGCAGCAGGAGCAGCAGCTGGGTAGTCCAGTCCAGACCATTTGTTAAATATTATGGGAGGCAATGGGGTAAGGATAAACATTTCTTGGCAGGAACAGGAATCAGGTAGTAGGAGGTGCTATATCCTGTAAGTAAAATTTAAATCTGTATCTTTACTTAGTAGTTTGTGTGTGACGATCCCCTCAAGATTTGTCTCTTAGATGATGAGGCATGATTTCTGAAAAATAAGACCTCTCTTTGTGTTTCATTTATTATTATTTTCACCCTAAATTTTTGTCCTTTGAAGTGAGTGAGGCACATGCTCCTAGGTAGTATATGAGTATATCTTTTACTTCTTATGACACAACAGAATGTGACCCCTCAGACCCCTCAGTGACAGTTCTGGTTTCAAGTCTTTGCCCTGAGACAAAATATTAAGGTCTCACCATCTCCTATCCCCTCCACGAAGTGAAGGTGGTCAGTGACTCCAAGCAGTCTGTCAGGAATGTAATCAGGTGAAGGTAACACTTGAAGAAGTGGTGTGGCTTTTTGAAGAAAGGTTCTTTGTAAACATCAGGTAATAATCGGAAGAATGGTAGAAACGTGAAGCATACAAGTATGGGCAAAAAAACAATTTAGGATGAAACCATACCTAATAAATATTAAGTGCTGTTTCCTGCACTATGTTTATCTTTGATGAATCTAATCCAGCATAATCCTTCACATGTGTAGGATCTCTCTGCATTGAAGTTTGGAAGTCAGGCATGTGGGGCTAGAGAGGGTAGAGAGAATGGGGGTCAAGGGTGGCTTTTTATGTCTCCTGTGGGAGTTGGGTGGTAGCAAAGAAATCAGTCACAGCCTTTGCCATTACCTGTCGGTAACTAACTTAATGGGATTCTGTCCATATTAGAGGCTACTTACAATGTTGTGTTTAGTATAGCATTATAATTGTTTGTGAGCATGCTCTTTTCTTCTTGACTGTCAATTCCTGGATTGTAAGAAATGCATCCTCTTGTACATATAATATTAATTCCAGCAACTTGTCAAGTGTCTGACACACAGTAACTGCTTAAGAGGAGTATGACCAAAAATAATGATGGCTGCTGTTTAAGCTATTGGGAGCCTCCCCTGGGACCTCCGCTAAAATCCCCACCCTTAGAAACCCTGAGGATGAAGGACCCAGCGTGATGCGTGACTCTCTCTCTCTCTCTCACACACACACACACACACACACACCTGCACCTTTCCTTCCCCTTTCCTTCTTTTAAGGTGCATACCTTTGCTTTCTTTTTCCTAAGCCCCAGGGGCCCTTCATGTCTGTAACTTGTTTCCTGAGCCCACACACCCCAGGTGGCTCACTTCTTCCATGTCTCACTTCCACCTTTGTGACTTTCTAAATAAACTTTTGCTTGAAAACAACAACAAACAGAAGACGACCTCAAACTATTTGTTAGGTACATTTCTAAACAATTTTACATGATAGTATGTGTAATCGTTATTATAGCCAAGTCTGTTGTTAAGATTTTCTAGTGACCCTCTTTCACACCTGGGTGTGAGACTGATGCCTCTGAGCCTAGCACAAGGTTTTACATAGACAGTGGACTTCCATAGACATCTGCCAAACTGACTAGAATGAGCAGTTAATTCTGTATCTGATGAAGTAATGTCTCCTGAGGTGTTAATGACTGATTATGGCAGGTGTGTGACTTTTCCAGTGGTCCTTTACATTTAACAAAAGCTGTCTAGGCCTCCCAGGCTTAATTTCTTACTGCCAGGGACCACTGTGCATGCACTTCAAGTAAAGCCTCCCAACAGAGCTCTTTAATCACACTTACTTATAACTACTCCCCAGAGTCGTGCACAGCAGACTGTAGTGCTCTGCTTTCCCAACCTTCAAAGGGTACACGAGGACATAGCAGGTGTCTTACTTTTCCTGGCAGCTGTGCATGCTCCACCTGTACCCCTCAGTTCCTGCATTTACTATATAAATGTTTTTAGAATTTTCTTATTGCCAGTTTCAGGATGGCATAATAAGAAGAGCTTGCCCTGTATTTGGAATTGATGGTTTTCAAAGACTCAATTTCCAAATCAAATACCTACATTGGCACCAAATTCTTAATTACCCATTGATTCTGGAAATATCCCATGAACTCTACCAAGCAGAAACGGGAATTGAATGAAAACAGGCCATCGGCCTACCGGACAGTTACTATTTGAAGAAGTGGTTTTAGAATTTCGCTTTGGTTTTAAAGATTCGGTACTTGGAAGAGGCATGTACTTGGCACTATTCTATTTTGATGGGGAAATAATTGTAGAGTATTAATGTTTTTCAAGAGAGTTTATTTTACTGAATCCTTCATGCTTATATTTTTGTTCTCAAATCTATACAAAGTTTTCTACACTTGATGAGTATCATTTGAAGACCAGTATTTCATTTTAAGTGTCTTGCATAATTGACTGGCTCCATGATTCTTATACCTCAATCTGATTGTATGTTGTGATCACCTGGGAGCACTTAACAAATGCTGGACAAAGTACCGCACTCCATGTCCCACACCCAGTGCTTCAGGTCACGTTGGTCTTTGATGAGAGCTAATTGTCTGTATAAAAAAAAAAATCTTTCCAGGTGAGTCTGTGGGATAGTCAAGGTAGAAAATACTAAACTAAGTTTTTGGAATTAATTAATTCTGTAGCCAAGATAATGTAATTTTTAGTTTGCTTTCTTTTTTATAACTTTGTGAGAAAAGCCCACCTCCTTTACTTTAACTTTTCCTTCATTGTCTTACTTTTCTATGTAAATGAAATGATCAAAAATTATTTTTGGACCAAGATGGGTATAAACATTTGGATTTTTAGAGTAGAAACTAAGTGAAGCATGCAATGATTCTGATTTATAATGGAATTAAAAGAGTAAATATAAGTTAAAGTGTATATAATTAAGGCCAACAGAAGTGGAAGCATTCTTTTATATTACATTTACTGAAAACTTTAAATGCTACACATTAGTTTTTGACTCTTAGAGGTTAAAGATAGATATTAGGGTTCTTTAGTTTCAAACAACAGAATTCATTTCTGTTAACTAAGGCAGAAGTAAAATTTATTAGAAGAACTTGGAGGGGGTACAGGGCTGAAGGGAAAGACAAAAAATGAAATGAAAGAAACATCAGAATCAGGATGGATAAAACGAGGCATTCCAGTGATCTCAGTACTATCAACTATATAACCATTTTGGTGGGGATCTCAGGTTGAAATGAGAGCACTCCAGTTATTCTTTTCTCATCCTCTCATTACTCAGCTCAAGGTGCAGAGTCCCAAGTCAGAAAGTCCAATTTGTCCAGCATCAGTGTTGTGCCCACAAACTTGGCAGGGAGGCCAGATCCTTTGATTTATAGCTTCTCCAGGACTGGATCAAATGTGGAAAAATAATCACCCAGAAGGTAGTTACTGAAGAAGGTGAAAAGGGTGCTGGGAAGCCAGAACACAACCTTCTAGGCCCTCATTAAGCAATTGTAACTAGAAGACAAACTCAGATGTACAAGATGTAATGTTTAGCAGCCGTGTACATGATTTTTACCATGGACAAATCCATGTCACTCATTTATTCCTACTGAAGCCTGGAGAAGTAAATGCTGTTTTCTAAAGTTTTTACAGATGATGCAAAAATTGAGGCACAGAGCCATGTAGTCAGTTAACAAAAGTCACACAGGTGGCAAATGTCAGTAGAGGGCACAGACTGAAGCTGTCAGACTGTATCAACAGATACTTTCCTACCTGCCAACCCCTAAGAAATTAAAGATTGCGAATAGGAATAGAACAGGGAAAGATGATAGTTGTCACAGGAGTGGAAATTGCTTCTTTGGGGGAACTGGGGAGACCTTGAGATAGGTTTGGGGCACATGGAAACAGTAATCAAAGAGAAGGCTGTAGTGAAATGCATTTCGGGGAGCGATAAAGGAGAGAACAAGGCCTTAGAGGCAGTTCAAATGAATCAGTGATGGAAATGTTGGTATGTAGGTTGGGTGGAGTCTTGGGTTTGGATTTTATTTTTGGTCCAGGCTAAACAAAGGAGGCACAAGAAAACCTGTGTTTAAAGAAATTGGTTTGTGGTTGTGTGCAGTATAATGGAGCAGGTAGGGGCTCTGAGAGAGAAATGAATAGACCATGAGAATGAGCAGGTGGAATCTGATGAAGCTAATGAAGGCCTGCGCTAGGAAGCTGTCAGTGAGAGGGCGGCAGCACTCGTAGATTGCAGCTACTGATTGGACGCTAGAGGCGATGGTAAGTGTGAAGGAAATGCTGAAATTTCTAAGGCTTTGAGCAAAGATGTCAAGATGATGGTAATGTCGTAATGGGCAAGTCAGGAAGAAGAGTAGGCCTGGAGGATGAAGATGTTCAAAGGCCTTTGCAAATGGGGGCTGGTGCTCGGAAGAACGGTGTGCCCTGGAAGTAGAGGTGGGACGTTATCTACTGTACAGAAATGATGCTTGAAGACCCGACAGGAATCACGGGAAGTGAGCTGTGGAAGTTACAGAGCTGAAAATGGTAGATGGGCGCTACTGCAGCTTTGACGTGTTCCCTGAAATCAATCTGATCCAATCTGGATTGTGTGCACAGGTCTGAGCTAATGGAGAGCTACTTTTTATTTAAAAATTATCGCCAAATTAACGTTATTTTATTTTTCAAGCTAGAAAATTTTTAGGTAATTTGCATATGTCCCTCTCCTAATTAAACTCACATTCCTTCATATGTGGGTAAGTGAAATGAGAGGAGAGGATTTTGAGCAATCGTCTTTGCTATAAGCAGGTAGTTACTATAGGGTAGCAGAGCTGGGAAATACCTTAGTGTTTTATGTTGGCAAACTGCCTCATTTTACAGATGTTAAAAGAATGTGGGGTTTTTTTTTGGTAATCGACTCTGAAGACATAGGGCGTGCTAGAGGTGGCACCAGGAATCTAAGGAAGGCCCGTGTAATCTCAGGTGGGGCTTGTGAGCTTGTCTGTGGATGAGGGGAAGGACCTCACATACTGATGGCCTTTTTTCCGTGTTTGTGTTACTTGTCCTTGGTGCTGATGATAGAATGCTGGTATGTTTGCCTCAAACCTAGATTGTAAGTGTTTAATTTTCAGAAGGTTAAAAACATGATTCTCAAATAGATATAGAATTAACCCTAGTTCATTTATGTACTTCATTAATTAGGCGACCAGGAAGGATGGCACAGCTGGTTCAAAGAAACTTTGAGCATCAAGGGCATGTGTAGTCCATCAGGAGAAGCATACGAAAATCAGATCTTTCTTTTGAAGTTAGAATCAAAACTGTTTAAAATACTGCGGAGTAATAGCCTAACCATTTTGGCTTGTCTATTCCATTTTAAAAAAAGAATAATTCACAACTCTGCAGGACCAATGTCTACCAAGTTAACTTGTAACCTGGGCCCTTATCAAGTACAAATAGAAATCAGACACAGTTAATTTTCCTTTAGTAGAACAAAGGGTGTCAAATTACCGTGGAACAAAATCCACTGGCCACCTTTTTAAAATAAATACATTAAAAAAATAAAGTTACTTGGGGACAAAGCTATGTTCATTTTGTTTAAATGTTCTCCATGGTGCCTTTGTGCTTCAGTGGCAGAGCTGACTAGTGGGGACAGAGAGCCTGTGTGGCCCCCCAGGTCTAAAATATGTAGTCTGACCCTTTAAAAGGAACTTTTGCTGAATCCTAACCTATAGAATGATAGAGTCCTTGGTTGGGCTGCCAAACAACGAACATGAACATGCAGATAGCCTTTTTGCCTATTCCATATTTTGAGTAATTTCCCTCAACAAGAGAAAGAAATGGAAATCTTGACAATGAGAATCTTATAGTGTTGAGAATCGGGAATAGAGGAATCCAAATTCCCTTGTGTGCTAATTGGAAAGGACAGGTTTCTTTGTACCTAACTCCCAGGTGATCCAGTTTCCAGTACAGCAACAGAGACAAAGGAGGTTTTCCATATCTCTGCTTTGGGCACCAGGCCTGAGTATCTCACCCTGCAAGTTAAGATCATGAATATTCCTTCCTTGCCTCAGATGCAGCAGCTCAGGACAACTACAGAAAACAGACTGACTAAGGTGCCACTCTGGGAGCCAACAGACCTGCCTTCAGACAGAGGCTCATTGTTTTAAGGTTTATGTTTAATTTGGGTCCAGTGTGACCTGTGTTTTCAGCTCCTCAAACACACATCACCTCCCTTCTCAGAAACAGCTGGGGAGATCAACCACAAGTTCTGCCCACAGGAACACTGAATTCAGGCTCAAAGTCCATTTGCTTGGGAGGCAAAACACACACCCAGTTCTGTAACAGAGACTGAGGTCAGATGATCCCCTGCTTTTTCAAAATCTGCATTGTGCTTCAAATGACACATTCCCTATCCCCCAGAAGATACAGGGAACCTGTTCTTCCACAAAATGTAATTACAACATCCATTTTTCTGGAGCAGGACAACATTGACTTTTCTAGAATTTAGTGGATTAAAAATTACTGAGAACATGATCCTCTTTCTCCTCCAGCTGAGTTTGATGCTCCAAGTATCCACTGTTATCACCAGTAGTACCGTTGTTTTCACTATTCATTGTATTTTATTATAGGAATGCTGGACTCTGCCAAGTTTAAAGTTTATTCTGCCCAGGCAGGAGATATTTATAGCTATTAAGAGGCAAAGAAATGGCGAAAATCTAAACTAGAGATCAACGACCCAGTTTGGAGTTGTAGAGCTTCTACATACATTATGAATCCAGTGGTGTCTTGGACTAACACCACTCCCTGTTATAATTGTGAGTTAACTGACATAGCAACTATAAATAAAGGTTAAAGCATCCATTTGTATCTACAATAAAACTTCAGTCAAACCCTTGACTAAAATTCTCATCCTTATTATCTTCTAGGATGCTGGAGAGGCAACCATCAGAATTATATGGTATGATATAATATTTTATATAGTTCCAAATACTATGCTTGGCCTGAATCTTTAATAGAAAAGAGCTTAAACTGACTAGGAATTCTTTTCCTCACTGATTTGATATCTCTTAACTTCAATAATGTCTAGAACATAAGTATAAAGTATGAAATATTTTAAAGTATTTGCCAAAGTCAAAATCATAGTATTAATATCATTTCATTAAAAATATATACTAGTTTAGTGTTTTATAGTTTGTAATATTTAAGAATATTTAGCTTTCTGAATGCAGAAAATGTCCAGCTTTAATATTTGTAGTTCAATAACCATTTAATTTTTTAAGTTTACATATAAAATTGAATTGTTTAAGAGTATGCATCCTAGAAAGTTTTAATTTTAAATCTATAGGAATTAAAGTGGTTAGATGCTCAGAGAGTTGAAATACTTAAAAGTGAAATAAAAAATCTGAATATTTAAATGCAGTTAAAATGTTCAAGATGTTATAATGAATTTGTTTGTGGTAACAATATTATTCAAAGGTCCCTTAAAAGTAATCACTAAACCCTGTTATGTAACCATTTTTTTAAGCTAAACACAAAATAAATTATAGACAAACAAGATTCTTAAAGTTTAATATTATCAAACTCAACATTACTTGGCTAAACACAAAATAAACCTCCAAATCAACTTTTCTGTATATAAAAATTATGCTCAAGCCCTGACCAGTGTGGTTTGATTGGTTGGAGCATCATCCCATGCACTGAAAGATCACAGGTTCGATTCCTGGTCAAGACACATACTTAGGTTGTGGGGTTGGTCCTCAACTGGGGTGCATGTGGAAGGCAACTGATCGACCTCTCTCTCTCTCTCTCTCTTTTTCTCCCTCTCCCCCTTTCTCTCTCAAATTGATAAGTGTATGCTTGGGTGAAGATGAAAAAATTATGCTCAAGAATTTTCAAAACGTTGTATATACTATAGCTTATTTTGTAGACAATGAAATGGAAACAAAACATTTTATTAAAGAACAAAACTGAGAAAAGATGACTTTCATCTCTTGATGTTCAGTGAATCCCATCCCTACCAACATTGTTGCATTAGAACCATTTTGCATAATTAAGTTTGTCTATTTTAACAATTGACTATTTCAGGTTTTAGCTTTTATTTCTCATGTTTGTATCTTAGTTCTTTGGGATTTATATGGTGTTTTTCTTACTCTACTGTGATTTCACTGTTGTAGTTTCTGATGCCATGTATTTGAGGGTATACAAGGCAAGACTCAGCTTATACCTTACCCAGATAAATAACTAGCTCAACTACTTTTTACTGAAATATATAAAACTGTCAGAATTTGAAGTGCAAAGAGAATCTGAATAGAGGTTCTACATTAAAGGATGCTTGCTAGAAAGATACAGTTAAAAATGTATTTAAATATCAAAAGTAAGTATTGGCAGCTCCTGATTTATTATCAGGCACATCCACATCTATCCTGTTTGTAAGCAACTCAGCCACACTGCAATTAATGTAGGTGTGGCCAGTGTCCTACCCAAACCCTTTATCGGCTGGAGACAATTAACTCTCCTTGTTAGGTTTTTCCTTGGAGGTCAGCATATCGGGAAAGGGGGTTATACATTTGATACACGCTTTCTAAGCCAGCAGTTGGACAGTAAGTTGAAAAATTGGTTGCAACAGAGACTCATGCAGACACAAGGACACATACATAGTTGGAATCATACACAGTGTGGCCTTTCAGATTGGCTTATTTTACTTAGTAATGTGCAATAAAGATTCTTCCATGTATATTGATGGCTGGATAGATCACTTCTTTTTAGTCCCGAATAATATTCCATTGTCTGGATGTGCTACAGTTTATTTATTCAGTCACCAACCAAAGGACATCTTGGTTTTCGCCAACTTTTGGCATTTATGAATAAAGCTAATATAAGCATCCACCTGCAAATTTTTGAATTGAATGTGCTTTTCATCTCCTTTGGGTCAATAACAAAGAACACAATTCCTGGTTTAGCGTAAGGGATGTTCAGTTTTCTAAAAAACTGCCAAACTGTCTTGCAAAGTAGCTGGACCATTCTTCATTCCCACCAGGAATGAATAGAAATGCCTTTTGCCCCACATCCTTGCCAGCATTTGGTGGTGTGAATGTTTTGGATTTTGGCCATTCTAATAGGGTTTTTTGCCCATTTAAAAATAAAGTTATTATTTTTCTTTTTGTTGAGTTTCAAAATTGTTTGTGCATTTTGGATATCAGTCCTTTATCAGAGAGTCCTTTAGCCAATAATTTCTCTTGACTGTCTTTAGCAAAGTAGAAAAATTTGAATTTTAGTGATGTCTAGTTTATCGGTTCTTTCTTTCATGAATCGTTCTTTAGGTTTTGTAAAAAGGCATTGCCATACTCAAGGTACCTCCTGTATTTTCTTCTAGGATTTTTATACTTTTGTATTTTGCATTTACATCTGTGATCCATTTTGAGTTTGTGTGAAGGGTGCAAGGTCTGTTTTGATTCTTTTTTGTTGCACGTGCATGTCCAGTTGTCCTAGCACCATTTGTTGAAAAGACTGTCTTTGTTACATTGTATTATCTTAACTCCTTTGTCAAAGAGCAGTTGACTATATTTGTGTGGACCTATTTCTGGATTCTACTTGATTCCATTGATTTACTTTTCTAATCTTTCACCAGTATCATACTATCTTGATTAGTGTAGCTTTATAGTAAGTCTTGAAGTCTGATAGTGTCTGTCTGCCAGCTTTGTTCTTCTCTACCAATATTGTGATGGCTATGCTGGGTATTTACCTCTCCATATAAACCTTAGAACCAGTGTGGCAATATCCACACAATTAACTTGCTGGAATTTTGATTGGGATTGCATTGAATCTTATAAGTTGAGAAGAACTGACATCTTGAAAATATTAAGTCTTTTTTTAAATGAACATGGAATATCTCTCCACTTATTTAGCTCTTTTTTTTTATTCATCAGAGTTTTGTAGTTTACCTTATGTAAATCTTGTACAGATTTTGTTAGATTTATATGTAAATATTTCATTTTTTGAAGTGTGCTAAAGTAAATGCTTCTGTGTTTTAATTTCAAATTTCACTTTTTCATTGCTGGTATACAGGAAGGCAATTAACTTTTGTATATCAACCTTGTATCCTGCAATCTTGCTGTAATTAATTAGTAATTGCAGGAATTTTTTGTCATTTTTTTCTGATTTTCTATATAGATAATCATGTCATCTCTGAACAACAGTTTTGTTTATTCCTTCCCAAATTGAATACCTTTTATTTTCTGTTCTAGTCTTATTGCATTTGCTAGACCTTCCAATATTATGTCAAAAAGGAGTGGAAAGTTGAGGGCATTCTCCCTTGGACTTAAGGAAAATCTTTGGGTTTCTTATTATTAAGTATAATGTTAGCTGTAGGTTTTTGTATATATTCTTTATTAAGTTCATGAAGTTGCACTCTGTTGCTAGTTTACTGAAAGTTTTTTTTTATCATGAATGAGCTGAATTTTGTCAAATGCTTTTTCAGCATCTATTGATCATATCATTTTTCTTTTTAACCTATTGATGTGAGGGATTATATTAATTGATTCTCAAATTGAACCAGCCTTGTATACCCAGGATTAATCACACTTGGTTGTGGTGTATCGTTTTGGACTTGATTTGCAGATATTTCCTCGAGAATTTTGCATCTTTATTTATAAAAGATATTAGCCTGTAAATTTATTTTATTTCTTTTATCCCTTTTCTTATTTTTGGAATTAAAGAAATGCTGGTCTCATAGAATTAGTTAGGAAGTATTCCCTTTGCCTTTATCCTCTGAAAAAGTTTGTAGAGAATTGGTATAATTTCTTCCTTAAATGTTTGGTAGGATTCACCAGTGAATTCTGGTGCTGGTGTTTGGAAAAGTTTTAAATTATTGGTGTAATTTCTTTAGTAGATACAAGCTTGTCCAGACTGTCTGATTTCTTCTATGAGTTTTGGCAGATTATATCATTAACAAAATTGATTCATTTCATTTAGGTTATCAAATATGTGGACATAGTGTTCATAATATTCCTTTACTATGTTAATATCCATGAAATCTATAGTGATGTCCCTTGTTTTCATTTTTGATATTAGTGATTATGCCTTCACTCCTTTTTTTCTTAGCCTTGTAGTTTCAATTTTATTGAACTTTTGTAAGAATAAGTGTTTCCATTGTTTTTCTCTATTACTCTTTCAGTTTCATTGTTTTTTGTTCTAATTCTTCTTATTTATTTTTTTATGCTTACTTTGGATTTAATTTTCTATTTTTTCTGATTTCTTTTCTTTTTAAAAAGATTTTATTTATTTATACACAGGCATGTGCCCTGACTGGGAATTGAACCTGCAACCCTTTGGTTTGCAGGCTAGCATTCAATCCACTGTGCCATACCAGCCAGGGCTCTAATTTCTTAATTTTGTTTTTATTTTTATTGAATTCAAAATATTTTTAATATTTCATTTGAGATGCCTTATCTGTGTTACTTAAAAGTGTGGTGTTAAATCTCCATGCACTTTGGTATTTTCTAGTTATCTTACTATTATTGATTTCTAGTTTAATTTCATTGTAGTCTGAGAGCAGACATTGTATGATTTAAAGTTGTTAAGGTGTGTTTTATTGTCTACCTGGTGAGTGTTCTATGTGGGCTTGAAAAAAATGTATGTTCTGCTGTTGTTGGATAAAGTTGTCTGTAGCTGTTAATTATATCAGTTGATTGAAGTGTTGTTGAGTTAAACTATGTTCTTTGTGACTTTCTACCTGCTGGATCCCTCCATTTCTGACCAAGGAGTGTTGAAGTGTTCAACTATGATAGTGGATTCATCTATATCTCTTTGCTGCCCTAGCAGTTTTTTTTTTTTTTTTTTCCCTAGCAGTTTTTGCCTCACGTAGTTTGATGCTCTGTTGTTAGGTGTGTTAGTATTGAGAAATATTGTTATGTTTTCTTTGAGAATTGACCCCTTTCTCATTATGCGATGCCTTTATTTATTCCTGATAACTTTCCTTGCTCTGAGGTAAGTTCTCTTTGAAATTAGTATTTTAAATTAATGTTTTCTTTTAAAAGTAAGCATGATATATTTTTCTCTACTCAGTTACTTTTAATCTGTGTGTGTATTTATATTTAAAGTGAGTTTCTTGTAGACAACGTATAGTTCAATATTATGATTCACTCTGACAATCTCTTTCTTTTAATAGGTGTATTTATACCATTGACATTCGAAGTGATTATTGATGTAGTTGTATTAATGTCTATTATATTCATTACTGTTTTCTATTTGTTGCTCCTGTTCATTGTTCCTATTTTTATCTTCTACTCTTTTTGTCTTTTGTTGTTTAACTGAACATTTTATGTTTCTGTTTCTCTCCTTTTTATGATATAAATTATACTTTTATTACGTTTTTTAGTGATTGCCTTAGAGTTATTTTTTTATAAATTTACAAACTATCTAAATCCCCTTCCAAATAACCACTACATTGGTAGTATGAATTGTTCATAATACCAAAATAATTCTAATTGTTTCCTTTCATACCCTGTGTCATTGTCACCAATCATTTCACTTATATGTAAGCATACATAATTATATTCCTATCTATCTGTGTACAGTATATATGTAAGCCTACATAATAGAATACATTGTTGGTATTATTATTTTGACAAACATCTGTTATATCAAGAATAAGAAAGATAAAAGTTTTTATTTACTTTCACTTAACTCCTTTTTTGATGCTCTTCCTTATTTTACATAGATCTGAATTCTTTTCTATATTATTTTACTACTCTAAAGAACTTTCTTTCACTTTTCTTGCAAGGCCAGTATACTGTCAACAAATTTCATCAGTTTCTGTTTGTCTGAGAATGTCTTTATTTTTCCTTCACTTTGGAAGAATAATTTTACAGGGCATAGAATTCTAGGTTGACTTTTTTCCCCTGTCTCAATACTTTAAATATTTCACTCCAGTATTTTCTTGCTTACTTGATTTTTGAGGAGTTAGATCAGTTTCTTATATTGTTCCTCTGTAGGGAAGGTGTTTCCCCCCCCTCTTGATTCTTTGTGGATTTTTCCTTTACTTTTGATTTTCTGTTTGAAAATGATTTGTTTACATATAGTTTTTATTTTGTTATTGTTTTGGTACTTGTTCTATTTGGTGTCCCCTGAGCTTCCTAGATCTGTGGTTTGGTGTCTGACATGAATTTGGGGAAATTTTCAATCATCATTTTAAATATGTCTTCTGTTCCTTTTTCTCTCTTCTGGTATTCCCATTCTGCATACGTTATGCTTTTTTTTAGCTGTCTCATGGTTCTTGGATATTCCGTTATGTTTTTCCAATCTTTGTTCTCTTTTAAATTTTCTAGGATTTTATTTATATATCTTCTACCCCAGAGATTGTTTTCTCAGTTGTGTCCAGTCTACTAATAAGGCCATCAAATCCATTCTTCATTTCAGTTGCAGTGTGGTTTATTGCTAATATTTCTTCTTGGTTTTTAGTATTCTGACTCTCTACTTACATTGCCCATCTGTGGTTGCATGCTGTCTGCTTTATCCATTAGAGTCCTTAGCATATTAATCATAGTTTTTAAAATTTCTGGTCTGATAATTCCAATTTACCTGCCATGTTTGGTTATGATGCTTGCTCTGTCTCTTTCAAATGTGTTTTTTGCCTTTTGGTATGCCATGTCATTTTTTTCTTAATAGCGAGACATGATGTATTGGGTAAAAGGGACTCGTATAAATAGGCCTTTAATAATGTGGTGGTGAGCTATAGGGGCAGGGGGAGAGTTGTATAGTTCTGTGATTAGGTTTCAGGCTTTGAGTGAGCCTATGCCTCTGGACAGTGGACTTGACAAATGTTTTTTTATTTTTTTCTGTGCCATAGATAGGATAAGTTGGCTAAAGTGAGTTGGAGTTGGGTATTTTCCTTCCTACAGGTTAGATTCTGATAGCACTTTAGCATGTTAGGCTCTGGTTAGCTAGTTTCTCCAAAGGGCAGTCTTCTTAGGAAGAGCAGACTGTTTCAGTGCATCTCAAAACAGGTCCTTCTCCCCTCCTCCTGGTCGCAGCAGGAGGAGGGTTTGCATTGATACTTACTGTGAGAATCTGGTCAGACTCCTGGGGTGTATTTTACAGTGTTGGCCCTGCTACCCACTCCCTCCATGACTGGGTCTCTCCAGAACTTTTAACTATCAAAACTGTATACACAGAAGCTCTAGCAATTTGTCAATCAAAGTTCAAGTTTTTCTATCTTATACTTGATCTTGAAGTGATATCTGTGTTCTGGTAAGTTACGGGCACTGTATGCACCTGACTTTAGGTTTGGGAGCAGAGTTTCGCCCTATGTCCACCTCCCCTTAGAGAGCCAAGAAGAGTTTTCGATTTTTCAGTCTGTTTCACTTTTTACTTCTTATTAGGATGGAATGGCAATTTCCAATCTCCTTACCTGTAGAAATGGAAACTGGAAATGTTACCAGTGAATTAATTTATTTCTTTTGAAATAATTTAGACATGTAAGGATTGTAAAAGGATTAGAGTCCTGTGTGTCATTCACCCAGTTTCTGCAATAGTTACATTTCACCGTGAATTTTTACCAAATGATTAAGGAAAAAACAATAGAAATATTACATAAACTTCCAGAGTTGAAAAAGAGGCATCCCATCCCAGCTTTCTTTGTGAGGGCAGCATTGTCTTGATACTAAACTCTGATAAGGAAAACAAATGCATATCGGGGCACCTATAAGTAAATCTCTTTGATTCCAAAAATCCTAAACAAAACATAAAAAAACTGATAGCCATTGATTTGTGGCAACAAAACATGTTATAAGCAAGTTGGGTTCACATCAATAAATAATGCAAGCTTAGTTTAAGATTTTAAAATCAGTGGGGGAAAAGGCAGAAAACTGTACTTGAACAACAAAAAATGTAAAAAGAAAGGAAAAGAAAATGAAATAAAAAATAAAATCTATTTTTAAATTATGATAGTAACAAACACAAATGTATCTATAATAATACCCTAACAATAATAAGCTATGTATTAATAATAAACTTTGCTATAAATAGTAAAGATATTTATTTTTATATATATTTATTTAAAGTTATATATTTATTTTACAATAAAGATATTGTAAAGTAAAATAATAATAAAATCAACGGATATAATTCATATTAACAGATGAAAGGAAAAATTATATGATCATGTAATAAGGAAATATATGAGTAAATCCAAATACATATATAAAAATTCTTAGTAAGCCAGGAATGTAGAGGAACTTTCTTATTCTGATAAACTGTATGTCTATGAAACCAATAGCAAACATGCTGTGATGAGCTGTTGAAAGCTTTCCCTGTAAGCTTAGGAACAGTGGAAAATCTTGTATTTTATAATCTAATAGTACTACCTCAAGAAGAAATGTCTATTTTGGGGTAGTTGGGCACTTTCCTTTATGGAAGATCCAAAAAATCAATGGGCAGTATTCAAAAGTAGACCTGCCAACGGGAGTTTCCTATGAAGAAATGCATTGTCTTTTAAAGGAAAGGGTTTGACCAAAAAAACGCAATGACCTAATTCAACTATTTTAAGTGGCTTAATTGTATGTTTTGTTCTATTTGGATTGGATGGTAACTATGAAATTAAAGATGATGCATTTTGTTAATGTTGAAATCTGGCTGGACTATGATTAATGAGATGCCTCATATTCTAGTCACATTGATTGCCTTAATCATTGTCCATTTCTTTTTTCATATGTTAATTACAACACAAATCTGTGTTCTTTTCAATAGACGGTCATTTTCTACACAAGGGAGTTAAACTTAACTTAGATTAATTGTTAAGAAAATTGACTTCGGGGAACCCTCTGATACTTACCATCCATCTTCATGGATTTGTATCATTGAGCAAAGCGATTAAAAAGTCTAATTTTCTATTCCACATTAAGGTAAAATCTAGAAAAAGTTTTGCATACCCAAGGGCAATAGTGAATTTTCCCACATTTTATGATTATTCTAGTTCCCCCTTGTCTATTTAATTGTATCATAATAATGTAATTTTGATGTTTGAGATTTTAGAGGTCAGCAATCAACATTTTCCTCAATTCTTTGTAAATAAGCTCTGTGTGAATAAAGCACACTATTTTAGGAGGTCCATTCCTCTGTTGAATAACCAATGTTGGGAGATTATTCCTTTTGTTTCTCATTAGAGTCAAATATATTCTTTGTGGGCAGAGCACCATGTCTAACTCATTGATTATTCAGACTTTCCTTTTTTTTTCCTTGTCACATTCTTTTACTTACCACCTTCAGCACTCTGATTTGATTCTACATGTTGCGTTTCATTTTCTTGTTTACTTATTTCATTTATTCTAGCAATCCCTATCTCTAATAAGATAACGGTATTTCAGACAGGTAGGCATAATCAAAGACTGTCTCAGGTAGTAAGACATATAATATATACACGGGAGAACACTGGTGCATTAGGATCCTCTGAAAATGATCTTTTCTGGATACTGAGCATTGACCTCAGACCTTCATATTTGATATTTCTCTTCTAAGAATCTTCATACACAAAATGATATGAAAGATTACCTTTCCCCTCACAGTCTTGCAGAATGACATCATTAACAAAAGTTTTAGTTTCATGAAGGCAAGGATGACTGTCTTTTTACACTATAGGTATGGAACCTAGTGCCAAGCTTGACATATAGCTAGAACTCTATATATTTGCATGGAATAGATTAATGAGGTCCTTCTCTAAAACACTCACAGCAGCACTTCAGAAGGTTTTCACCAGTAATAGATATGCTAGGCCTGGTCACATGTCAAATAATCCCATCCTCTATCAATTTCCCTCTCCTTTTCACCCACTGGTAAGTCTCAGCAAGACTTCTTGGCTGAAGTGGTTAGTAAGAAGCCAGAAGGTGATGCAAGAAACTGGCTCCCCATCACCTGTTGATGTTCTACTTCCTTCCCCTGGTTCTAGGTTGACTCTTGGCCCTTTAGTGTATTTCTCAGTGCAAGAAGGACAACTGGCACAGGTTCTGGGACAACTGGGCAATGACCAATGATAATTGCTTTACAGTGCTTATTATGACCTGGTTTCGAAATATCCTGCTTTTGGGAAAACCTACAACTTGTCAGTTTTCAGATGATTTGTGCAAATCGTTGATTGATTTAATATTAAAAATGAGAGTTTCTATCAAGCCAGTGGCCATGATGACAATAAAGCCAAGACTTATGTGTACCAAGATGTAAAATGCCCTCTGTAAATCAAGCAGCAAAGGGAAAGAAATTAGAAAACTTTATTTTTTTGTGTGTTATAAACATTTTCTCAAGTAATATAACTGTCAAAAGATTAATATTCCTATATAAAATAGAATAGCAATAGGTATAATGATTTCTGTTACTCTAACCAGAAAGGCAGTGGGTAGTATTCCTTTCATGAATTTACCATTCTTTGTTTCTCTACCAGTAGTTCTGAATATTTACTCCCTTGCCACAGTAGAGACATTTGGCTATATGTGGAGATATTTTTAGTTTTAACAGTTATTGGGCAAGGATTCTATTAGCACTTAATGCATAGAGACCATGCATAGGATAGCCGCTCACAATAAATAATGATCTGGTCCAAAAATGTCAATAATGCTAAAGTTGAGGAAACTATTTCTGGGTAATTTTTAAAAACATCCTTCAGTAAACTCAACAGATCTTACTGCCACACGAAACTACATTGCCTTTTTTTCTTCCCTTACCCACAATGTTAATTACTTAACATTCTATGCAAAACCAGAAGCCATAGTTGTAGATGAGATCATTGTTGTCATTTAAAAAATAAAAGTAAAGGTGACCTGAATTCGTAGCTGAATTCAGGGTAGCTGAACTCCAAGTAGGCAGTGTTGGAACAGACATGATGGATTTATTTCTCCTGCCCTTTGCTCATTTTGTGAAATATAGATCCTCACACTGAAGAGGATGTTTGTCTGCCATGCTTCATTTTATATCAGCCACCATCTCTAGCGGCACACCACAGCACCTACTCGGAGTGGTTTAAACAGAAATGGGATTTATAAAAGGATTTTTGATAGCTCAGAGAACTTTCAAGAGATTGAGATGGTCAGGACAGAAGACGTTCCATGTGTAGGAAGAATACACAAGAATTGTGGGAGTTGCCCAAGCAAAAGGAACCCACTGCTGAGACTCAGAAACCAGCACCTTACAGCCATGATGCTGGAGGATGATGCCAGGGGCTTCCCCAAGGGAACTGACTTTTCCATCCTTCCTAAAAGATGGATTCTCCTTTCTCACATTGCCCTGTTACAAACTGAAGTCTCGCAGAAGTGCATCTGTTTGGTGAAGCTGGCTGCACTGTGCCCGTGCTGTAAAAGCAGCTGGTAAAGCACGTTCTCCACTCACGGTGTGCAAGGCGATCGATGCGAGGCTGGGCAGTCACACATGGGAAGTATTCGCTCTGCCGTTGCTCTTTCACACTCGATATCAGGGTCTTTGCTGAGCACTAGGCTATATTCTGTGGGTTCGAAATCAGTGGAGGAGAGTGCTACAAAGTCAGTGTGGGTACAATAAAGTTGATGTCATGGTCTTAGTATTTATGGCCCTTTAAAAAATTTGTCAGCTCATTTAGTGGGTTTATAATGCAGTGGAAGAAGGAAAGTGCATTATTAATGATATATGAAGATGTATTCCCTTGTCTGAAAATAAGTATCTGAGACACTTAATTTCTCTTATGGTGACTTTTGAGATCTCATCTAAATTAAAACATAAAAGAAAAAAATTAAAAATTAAGAGGAAGGAATTGACAATGCAAGAAAATTATAGGAGGAAATTTAACAATATCATCAACACTAATAGAGAAGAGTAGAATTAAGATACTTTGTCTAACACAGGTATTCAAACTGGCTTAAAAAATAACAAAACAATAATAAAAATACAGAAAAGTTGAAACCAAAAGAAAAGGATAGACCATACACCATGATGTATCATATTAAAATCAGAAAAAATTTATAAAAGTGCTTTTTGAGACAAATACTTTGCAAAAATTAAGGAGGGACATTTCACATTGGCAAACATTCCATCATGAGGAATTGTGAAAATTATTAATTGTATTTGCATAACAACATGACCTTAGAGATAAAAGAAAAAAATAAGCATATTCCCATTAATAGTGGATATTTCAACAACTGTCTTTCAATATCTGATAGGCTAACCATAAAAAATCAGCAAGCATGAAGAAAATTTAAAAAACATTATCAGCCAACTTGACCTGGTATAATGTCTTGCAAATTTATTTACTGCAAGTGGTAATACTTGCAAATTTATTTGTAGTTTTAAATGAATGTTTTGAAAAAGAAAAAAATCAATCAACTTAGAATCCATCTTAAAAATTAGCAAAATTTATCAGAAAGAAAGTAGAAGGAAATAAGGGCAGAATTTAATGAATTAAGAGACATACAATAGAGAATATAAACAAATCCAAAGTTAATACTTTAGAAAGTTTAATAAATTGATAGACCTGTTGCAAGGTTAAGAACAAAAAAAGAGAAAGGCACAAATAATAATTGTCAAGAAAAAAAGGGAGAAATCATTAAAGATACTTCAGATAATAAAATAAGTAAATAGTTATATATATTTGAATCATATGAAATGAAAAAAATCTGAGATAAAAACTTAAAATTTAGATAAAAATAAATGGAAAAAGAACTGATTCCTTAGCTATTAAAGACATTGACTATATTTTAAATTATGTAACATATAAACTTGTTCATAAGGAAACTCCAATCTAATCATTTCCCCAGAGAATTTTATTAATAATTAAAATGAATTAAAAACCACACAAATAATGCCACATATACCTAATTATTTCAAAGAAAGGAGTGTTCCCCAAATCGGTGATTTAATTTATTCAATTAGAATAATTTTGTGTGAAACTAGCAGGTCACAAAAGAATATATAACAAATTAATACATTTAAATAGTCACACACACAGATAAATATGTGAGCCATAATGTTAGAGATTCATAATGTTTAGGTGGCAAAACTATAGAAAAAAGCAAGGGAGTGGTTCCCATTAGTGGCAGGAAGGCTAGTGGGTTCCTGGGGAGAGGTAGTGAGTATGATAGGGCATAAAGGGGTCTTTTAAGGAACTGGCTTTGTTTATTGCTCAAAAACTCCATAATATTTTAGTTACATATCTTAATTTTGTGCAGTGTTTTCAAAGTATATTTAACATAGCAAAAGAAACTATTAAGTACCAGAAGAAAATATAATTTAGTGATTTTTACTATCTTAAAGTAGGGGACAAATAATAAATATAGACCATAAATGAATGCTGGGTGAATTGAACTACATGAACAACATTGAGCAAAATAACATGTAATAGCAATAACAACATACTTTATAGAAGGAAAACTATAACCACTGTTAATGGATAAATATAGAGACAGAGGAGGATAGTTTCAATATATTCTGTATCACCCAACTTATGTCCTTTAATATCAAGTTTTCAAGAGGGAGAACTGCTTTGGCTGGAGTAAGCCCACATCCTCTCTTGCTGTGTGCCTCCCTCAGCAAAGGTTAAGAGAAAGCTCACGAACTCCGTCTGCCCTTGGCAAGACCCTCACCCATTCTAGCCTTGAACACTCCTAGTGTTTCCTCTATTTTCTTTCCTGAGACCATCAAGACTGATTCCACCAGAATTTTTTACTCTGTTTCTATCACTCACATCAAGAAGTCCAGGTCACAGCAGATTAAGGATGGCCATATTTTTTTATACTCTGCTTAGTAAGAGATGAGGTGCATTTTCCCTTACCTTCAATTCTGGCAGGCCCTTTCGCTGCTTTGGCTGATAATAGGTACATGGTGGAAGTGAAGCTGTGTCAGTTTCCAGGCCCTGACCGTAAAGAACTGGCAGCTTCTACTTCATGTTTCCTGGAACATTTGCTTTGGAGCCCTGAGCTACCCTGTAAGGTGGCCTCACTATTCTATAGAGGCCACTTGAAGAAGACCTGCGACTACATAGAGAAGAGTGCCCAGCTGAGCTTTGTAAGCAACTCCCCTGAGGCTCCAGGCATGTGAGTGAAGGTGAGTGAAGTCTTGGACCAGTGAGACCAAACCAGCCATAGCTGACCACCAGGTTACCTTGGTTGAGTGCACGTGAGCAAAAGAATCACCTAGCTAAGCTCTAGCCCACAAAATCATGAGTTGTAATAATAAAATGGTTGTTTTAACCAACTAAGTTTGGAGGAAGTTTGTTATATATTAATAGTGTACTAATATATATTTACCCTCTAATCTGTACTTTTTTTCCTTTTCATAGTTGTAGGATGTACAATCTCTAATCATTCTTTGACTACCACTAGGATATAAAATTTAACAGTCTTCCCATTTAAAAAATCTCACTCCCCTCCTATACTAGGACAAGTGTACTATCCATGCTTTACTATAGTATCCATGGACAAGTATAACAAGCTTGTGTACATCAATTCCTGACCTCTCTTGCTTCAGTATTTAAAATTGTAATTTGAGCTAAATTCATTTCTCCCCACTCTATACATCTGGACCTATGCAGAAGAATACTGGGGGTAAAAGTCCTACAAAGCTGAACTGATGGACTTTTCTTCAAGTTCATGACCACCAATCATTATGTATTTTCTTAGTCACTGTCCCACTCATCCACATTTCTACGTAGCACTTTCCCTTTATTTTCAAGCTCTAGACCCACTTTCAGCTGACAAGTGTTGCTTCCTGTTTCCTTGAAAAAATAGAAGTAATCAGATGCAGTATTGCAGAATATCCTGTCCTACAATGCCCACTTATCAACAGGTGTACCTTTTTACCTTTCTATTAGTAATATTTTCTGTCTGCACAACCAAAATCCTCATTTCTAATTATATATTTATGTAGATCATAGCCTCTTTCAACCTCTAAAAGTACAACCCCAGCTTTTCTTCTACCTCTCTTCTGCATCTTCAGTTTTCCCTTTTTACTGGGTACTCCGTGTAAAAAACTTGTATGCTCACACCCTGCATATCCCATCTGTATATCCATATTCAATTTGTATATCCATAATATATTTTATTTTAGCATTTTCATTGCTACCACTCTAACCCAAAACACCATAATCTTTTGCCTGAATTTTATAATAAACTCTTGATCGGTCTCCTTGCTTCTGTCCTTGCTCCAGTAATCTACGCTCAATACAGCAGACAGAGTGGTCCTGCTACAAAATAAGATCATGGTAACCTGAATGAATAAACAAATAACAAACCAGAAAATGACTAACTATTCTCCACACATAACAAGCTTCTAAACACTGCAAGGAAAAAGTGAACTAACAGTAAGCAGTTGCAAATAATTTGAATAGAAATTAAGAGTGACCATTATATATGAAAGATTTTCACCTAGTTAGGGTTATTAAACAATCCCATTGCTTTTCTAGCAGGTTGTCAAAAATAAAACTGGTAATATCCAAGACTAATAGAAAATGTATATACTCTTTTGGGAAGGAAGTTCAGTTTAGTATATAAGTTAGACTAAACTCAGGAACTGTTTGAGTTAGAAACTATTATTATTGACACTTCATAGATGAAGAAATCCAGATTCAGAGGAATTTGGTAATTTGCCTTCTGTCATGCAGAATCTAAGTAGGAAACACCAGCATTAAAACCAGGTATTTTGTCCATATATTTAATTACTTTTTATTCTAACTTCATACATGAAGGTACTAAGGTTCTGGTGTTAATGAAATTTGTTTGAAGTTACATAGGCAGGGATTCGAACTCATGCAGTTGAATTCCAGAAATTGTTTTCTTAATTTTTGGCAATCTAGTAGTGGGAGCATTTTAACCCAGTCCTGCCAAGTCACAGTCATGTAATACAAAGTACACAAAGGTGTGGAATCATTAGATTTACCTAATTTCTATAAATTAAGTTTTATGTGTAAAGTGTGTAGTTGATGCAATATATATGTAGTATTCAAGTATAAAAGTAGATCCAACGCATCAGATGAGAGTGTTCCATTTTGTTTATCTTTAGGGAAACAAATAGGGAGCATTCCTGACTAGAAAGCAACAGAATATATGAGCTCAGCTGGGCCAAGAAGTGCTATATTTTTCTTTCAGTTCTGGAAGATCTCTGTGACCCTCCTGTGGTGCTCACTGCTTATAGCCTTCTCAACAGACATTTCCCTCCTTCCACTATGTTCCCCAAATTATGCCCCCTCACCTCCCTGTCCTTAGTATGTAACCCTGATCTTTGTAAAGTAATACAGTACATCTCAAAGGGATTCTATTGGTATTTGAGGAAGGAAAAATTTTATTATATATTTTGTAATCATTGGTAATCATCCAAACATAATTTAAGAAGCAAGTAAGTTGTAAGTTGATGTCAACAAATAATTATTAGTGTAATAGAGATTATTATATCTTAACATTAATAAAAATGATTAGCAAAATATAACCAAAGACACTGAAATAGAGAACAGGCTGACAGTGTTCAGAGGGGAGAAGGGAGGGAGTTTCAGGGGAATTTCAGGGGAAAAGAAGAAGGGTTTCTAGGAACAAGTATAAAGGACACATGGACAAAAACTAGGGGTGGGTGGAAATGGGAGGGAGGTGGGGAGGGCTGGGTGGGTGGGCTGGGATGGCAGTAAAGGACAGAAAGCTATACTTGAACAATAATTAAAATAAAATAAAAAATGATTAAAAAGAAAAAATATTTCAATTTTTCAGGATAACAAAAGTTCTAAAAATATACTTTACAATATTGAACTGTATATGCAAAAATGGTTAAAGTGGGAAACTTATGTATATTTTACCACAGAATTTATTTTTAAGTAGCAGAATTAAAATAATACACAAATCTACAAAAAATGTTTAAAAACAAAATTTTGTCTTGGATTGAGTTTAGAATTTAAATAAGTGAGCCTATGATTAACATTCATCACTTAATGAATCACATGTCCAAATTATTTATTAAAATGTATATTTTGGGTGATATGATCATATATTTTCTATGTCTTTGATCCAATTGTCAGGTTTCATGGAAATTCCTTAAAGGCTTTCATTTTTATTTTAAGTTTAATTATAGATAGACTCTGTTGTCATTCAGTAAGTAATGTGGCAATCACTTCCCCAAAATTCAGCTCTCAGAAGTATGGCTCTGGAAAACATGTTGGAGAAATTCCAGGACACTGGGAGTAACCAGTATTACTTCCTCGGGCAGCGTTCTTGAGGCAGACATAGGTGACATGCCCAAGGATAGGAGTGATTCAGACTGGTACTGAATACATCCCATATTAAATCAGAGTTAACCACCCTTTTGTTTAAAATATATTTTTAAAATCCACCCATCTGCTCTTATCAGTGAGAGTTATTTGATGATAACATCAGTTTTAGGAAAAGTAACACAATTGTTTTTGTTTAATAAAATTAATACATTCCATGGCTTTTCAGTCCATTGTTTATGTTCTCAAAGGATATCCTTGAGAATTATCTAGTAATGGCTGCAGTATAATTTCATGGCTGTTAGCTACTGCTTCACAGACAAGCTTAGAATACTGTGTACTTTGTAGCATTTCAATTGTGTTCTCCAGTTTCTGAGACAGGGACTTACAGACATTATTTGATTACGACAAAAATCCTGAGCAAACGTGTATCATACTGTATCCTATATAAATGTTGATTTTTTTTCTACTGGGGATGGGGGTCTGGTTTTCTTTTCAGGCAGCATTTTGGGTGTATAGAGGTTGTTTGCAGGCCAAACATATTCTCAGAGCAAAATCATCTAATTCAGTGTGAATCCTGAGACAAAAAGAACACTGTTTCAGAGTGATAACTGCTGTTTCTAAACACAAACATGCTTAGATTGTTACCTGCTTCAATGACATCACCTTCTTTCAGTCGGTCCCCATCCCATTGCACTACTTCTGGCTCTGTAACTGAGAGCAACAGCACTCTCTGGGGCTCACCTTGAAAATAAGAATAGTCATAGTTTATTTTATTTACTAGGATGTTTGGCTATAGGAAGTTAGGAAGATTCTCCAAAATAGGAGACTTCGATTTAAATGTCTTCAACTTTAATATAATATTCAACTTGCTTTTTGAACTCAGCATTTCGGTTTGAGTTTTTTTTTCCATGCTGATAACATTTATCTTGTTCATTAATCTTAGTTGCTGTATAGTTTTCCATTATGTGAACATATCACTTCCTTATTACTTTATTCATTCAGCAAATGTGTGTTGAGCAACCGCTTAGTTAAGGTACCAGATTCTGGGGATATCAGAGTGAACCTAACAGATGAAGTTCCATCTATCACGTAGCTTATGTTCTTATTGGGAGGAGGGAGCAAGCAGATAATGAACCAGCTGACATAGCATACGTTGGCTAGTATGTCCTTTAAAGAAATAAGTGATTGAGTGAGCTGTTTTAGATTGTAGAGTCCAGAAAGGATTTTCTGTTAAAGTGATATCTACACAGAATTGGATTAAAATGACGTAGTGAGCTCCCTCATTTTATTGATATATTTGGGGAATATATCAATAAGAGGGAATAATGGTTACAGAGATTGAAAGCTAGGAGCATTTTTGGTATTTTCAAGGAATAATGAGGAGGCTCATGTGACTGAATTGCAGAGAAAAAGGGAGATAATAGTTCAGATGATGTCCTAAAGATAATGAAAGAACAGGTCACCTAGGACATTTTAGATCATAATATGTATTCAATTCTGAATATGATTTATTTCAACCAGAGAAATAATTCTATCTAATTTTGGTTGTGTAAGAATCATTCTAACTACTATATGGAGAGTAGAATGGAAATTTTCAAGCTTGGAAGGAGAGAAACTAAGTAAGGTGTTACTGCAGTAGACCAGGCAGGAGATGAGGAAGGCAAGGGCCGAAGTGGCAGTCATGGAAGTGACCACATTTGGACTGTATTTTTTTATATTGGAGAGAGTCACCAGGATGTGCTGATGCTTGGGATATGGAGTTGACATACAGAGGAGAGGCATAGCTACCATATGTTATTAATAAATTTTTGTGCTGATATTTAGGCTACTTCCTATTTTTTCCTATTTTTAGCTACTTTTAAAAATTATTTGCATTATGGTTTTTATTCTCTCTCTCTCTCCAGCTACTCTATATCTATCTAAATTCATTTGAATATTATTGTATTCATTCAGGTATTAGTAAGACCTACAATTTGGGTACCATACTAGAAAGGAACATGAAAGGGAAGAGTTGGAGATAAAACCTAGGAAGTTGTACTAGGGGAAGATGCTAAAGAATTTGTACATCATTGCTGTGGCTGGTGTGGCTCAGTGGACTGAGTGCTGGCCTGTGAACCAAAGGGTCACTGGTTTGATTCCCAGTCAGGGCACATGCCTGGGCTGCACATGCCAGGTCCCTTGTAGGGGCCATGTAAGAGGCAACCACGCATCGATATTTCTCTTCCTCTCTTTCTCCCTCCTTTCCCTTTTCTCTAAAAATAAATAAATAGAATCTTTAAAAAGAGAATTTGTACATCATTTTGTAAAAAGGAGAGTCATTGACATCTTTTAACAAAGAGATGCTTGCTAAGAAATCAACTGCAGGAAGGTTAATTTGGCATTTCCAGATTAGCCAGGAAGAAGGAAGGACAAAGAGATTCAGGTAAGGGGTTTGGGAAATCATCTAGGAAAAGAGAAATGAAGGCTTGATTCAGATCACAGCGCTAGATTTTTGAAGCCACACTTTGGTAAGGGGAAACCTAAGCAGCAACTACTTGTGTTCCTGAAAGCTTAGTTTGTGAGTCAGTGATAAAACAGCAGCCCAGCCTGCATGTAACAGCCCAGGCAATCTTTTAAAAATGAGAAGCATATTATGTGCCTTTACTATTTGAAGTCTTTCAAGATCTTCACAGAGCTTTAAGAATGACACCCTAATTCATTATCTTTGCCTATGAGGCTATACATGTTTTAAGCCCTGCCAAAAACTCTCCAGCCTCATCTCGGGAGTCCACCATGGTAAGCCATTTTTCTACAATTGCTTTACTCTCATCTTTCAGGCCTCAGCCCAGATTTAAGCTCCTCAGTGACCCCTGACTACTTCCCTTCTACACAAGACCCTCTCTTTCTCTATTGACATGAATTAGAATTTATAATAACCTTGGTAACTTACTGAATTGGTCATTATCTCTTTATGGTTATGTCCTGCAGGCTTTGTGGGGAAGCACTCAGGTTTTCTGTGAGTGTGTTTCCAGCACAGTGCCTAGACCAGCCAGAACTCAATACACATTTGTTCAATTACAGATAATGGCTTCAAGGATTTGGGGCTCTTTAAAAAAAATGGTCTGTTTACCAGATCATTTACTTCTGCCTAGAAGATTTTAATAAAAAACAGTTATTGGTTATTAAATGTTCCTGAAAGGTCTCACATTCATGTGGTAATTAAATTCTATCTGTGTAATTAGAAGTACCTCATTTTTATAATAGGAATGAGATTGGGTTTGAGGTGCTCTGATAACATCTGTGTTTTTGACAAAGCCTTAGTGAGAATACACTCAGAAAATGGATCAATGAAACAAGCGTTGCAAAATCTTGATACTTGTTGAATCTTGATGATGACTAAATGGACCTTTGTCTTATATTTCTGTATAATTTTGAGTTTGTTTGAAAAGTATAATAATGAAACATTAGAAAAGCATAACGTGTCCGGATGTGTCTTGTTCGAGTTCTGATGATAGAACCTCATGGGAAAACTTGGATGCTGGTAGTTTGACAGATGAAAGAGGAGGAGGAGGGAGCGAGGAAGACGGAGAAGGGAGACAGGGACAAAAATGGTGGATTGTTGAGCAGAGTACTATTGTGGGAAACTGAGAAGCTGTTCAACTGGGGGCCCTCTGAGGGAATGTGTAAAACACACCTGAAAATTGTCTTGTCATGGGAGAGGGGAATGGAAGGTTGGTCCAATGAATTCAGGAAGTGGTGGTTGAAGGTTGTTTCCATGGTGCTAACTCCCTTATATGTCCAGGCTGCAAAGGCGAAGGAGCCCACATGGATTTGGAGAAAATTTCAAGGCAGGAAAGCAGACAGATGCAGCTAATGTGCTGAAGGTGGGGAGTGAGTGGAACCATCCATACAACGGGTGACATTGGCTGAAGGGCTGAAGGATAGGACACCTTAAGGGTTTGCCATGATACATGTGTGTGTATTGTAATAACAAAGCAACTGTTTTACCGCCTCCTCCATGTTTTTGCGGAGTTTGCAAATCCAGTGCACCTGCTATAAATCCTCTGTATATTTGGAAGATTTGCATGTGGCCTGTAAAGCTAGCAAACTATTAACCATTTAGAAGCTGGAGCTATAAATGAAAATAAGATGTAGTGTGCTTTGCTTCTTTTGAGGTTTGTCTTTTGGATGGTAGAATATCTTCTCTACACTTGGATGATATATTTTAAGAGTGGTAAGAGGAAGTCTGGAGGAAAAAATATAAGAGGAGCTAATATAGGTAATAGGCATTAGATGAAGTGATTAGTCTTGTTTTACTTTGAGAACAATATTACAGTCAAAGGGTACTTTTGTTACCTTGTTGAACTTACAGATTTTAGCAGTGTGAACACCTCAAAATACATGGTCTGGCACAAATAATGCCCCCCCATTTTGTTATAAAATTATAAGTATGTAATTTTGTAATATAACAATATCTCACTCAAGCACACCGTATATTTTAGGTGAAATGTTCAAATTAAAACTATAAATTATTATACCCATATTGTTGCTCTACCAACCACACTCAAGCAGGCATTACTTCTGCTGGACCCTGTACTTTACTGTTTTAACATTTCAAACTTGGACTAGAACTTGAGAAATGAAATAAATATTATAGCCTATAATGCTTACGTTGTATAAGATTTATATATATTCCTATATATACCTTTACTCAATTTAATAACTCTAGAACAAATGAGGGGGACCTAAAAACTCCAAAATTTATTTATAAAAATTGTGTATTTATTCTTACACATTTAAACTTTAGTCACCTTCGAAACACTCTCCATTTGATGCACTGCATCTATAAGACATTTTTTCCACAGCTCAAAACAGATTTTAAACTCGTAGATTTGTGATACCTTTTAGTGCTTTTGCTTTTTTTTTGTTTCACCTCTTTCACATCTGCAAAAACATTTCCCTTTGAGGACTTCTTTTATCAAGGGAAACAAAAAAAAGGTCACTTGCGATGGGATCAGGTGAATAGGGAGGGTGGGGCTTAGGGGTGGTGCCATTTTTGGTTAAAAACTACTGGACACTCAGCATGGTGTGGGCAGTTGTGTGAGTAAATCAGCCATCATGAGATGGGCAAACATTAAAAGAACATGCAAACAAAATTCACTAAAGCCGAATGCAGCCTCTCACAATAGTGCCATATGGTACACTGATATGGATGGGTTCCTGGAACACTAACCTAGAGGGGGAGGCCTGTACTATAAAGGGCCCACTCCTCAAAAGATGATTGTTTCTTTTTTAGTCCTCCCTCATAGACTAATTACTTTTCTTTACTAAGATCAGTTCAAACACATTTATGAAGCATCTATACTAAACATCTTATGATTCCTAGTATAGTCATTCACTAGGTAATTACCATATGATCTATTAATTTTACTTCCGGGTATTTTCTCAAAAGAATTGAAAGCTTGGACTCAAACAGATACTTGGACACCAATGTTCACAGCAGCATTATGAACAAACCTCTTGTTTTCTTGTTAATATAATGGAGATGAAAAGTAAAATACGTACCACTTAACTATAAATTTAAATTTCCAAGGCTAGTCCTTAAAAAAGTTGTATCATAAACAAAATCATAACTTTTCAACCTATAATGAGTGAAAGGAGTGAGATGATGAGAAACAAAGTTTCATTTCAATAGTAGAGTCATAATTTTTAATGTATTTTATTGATGATGCTATTACAGTTGTCCTGTTTCCCCCCCTTCATTCCCTTCCACCCTATACACCCTCTCCCACCCACATTCCCCCCCTTTAGTTCATGTCCATGTGTCATAAGTTCTTTGGCTTCTATATTTCCCATACTATTCTTGTCCTCCCCCTGTCCACTTTCTACCTATTGTCTATGCTACTTATTCTCTGTACCTTTCACCCCTCTCTCTTCCTTCCACTCTCCTGTTGCTAACCCTCCACGTGATCTCCATTTCTGTGGTTCTGTTCCTGTTCTAGTTGATTGCTTAGGTTGTTTTTGTTTTAGGTGTGGTTGTTAATAACTGTGAGTTTGCTGTCATTTTACTATACATGTTTTTTTTCCTTCTTTTTCTTAGATAACATTTCAGATAATAAGGGCTTGGTGATGGTGAACTCCTTCAATTTGACCTTTTCTGAGAAGCACTTTATCTGCCCTTCCATTCTAAATGAAAGCTTTGCTGGATAGTGCAATCTGGGATGTAGGTCCTTGCCTTTCATGACTTGGAATACTTCTTTCCAGCCCCATCTTACCTGTAAGGTCTCTTTTGAGAAATCAGCTGACAGTCTGATGGGAACTCCTTTGTAGGTTACTGTCTCCTTATCTCTTGCTGCTTCTAGGGTTCTTTCCTTCATTTTAATCTTGGGTAATGTAACTATGATGTGCCTTGGTGTGTTCCTCCTTGGGTCCGACTTCTTTGGGACTCTCTGGGCTTCCTAGACTTCCTGGAATTCTATTTCCTTTGCCAGATTGGGGAAATTCTCCTTTATTATTTGTTCAAATAATTTTTTCACTTGTTGCTCTTCCTCTTCTCCTTCTGGTACCCCATTCGGGGGGAAATCCTAAGGCTTCACCCCTCACTACATAACAGGTTCATCAAGATGTGATTCAGATGTTGGAATGTTTAAAGATGTTCTGGAGATTCCTAAGCCTCTCCTCATTTTTTTTTTTTTTGAAATTTTTTTTAAGATTTTATTTATTTATTTATTTATTTTTAGAGAGGGAAGGGAGAGGGAGAGAGAGAGAAACATCAATGTGCGGTTGCTGGGGGACATGGCCTGCAACCTAGGCATGTGCCCTGACTGGGAATCGAACCTGAGATGCCTGGTTCGCAGCCCGCGCTCAATCCACTGAGCTACGCCAGCCAGGGCTTTTTTTGAATTTTTGTTACTTCATTCTTTTCTGTTTGGTTGTTTCTTTCTTCCTTCTGGTTCAATCCATTGATTTGAGTCCCAGTTTTCTTCCCATCACTATTGATTTCCTGTGCATTTTCCTTCATTTCACTTAGCATAGCCTTCATTTTTTCATCTAATTTGCGACTAAATTCAACCAATTCTGTGAACATCCTGATCACCAGTGCTTTGAACTGTGCATCTGATAGGTTGGCTATCTCTTGGTTGCTTAGTTCTATTTGCCGTGGAGTTTTGATCTGTTCTTCTGTTTGGGCCATTTTTTTTTTGTCTTGTTGTGCCTATTACATAGTGAGGGGCAGAGTCTTAAGTGTTCACCAGGACAGGGCAACCCAGTTGCTGGGTTGTGACGCTGTATGTCAGGGCAGGGTCAGAGAGAGAACAATGGTGTTTGCTCCACTCTCTGTCGGATTTCAGTCCCTTCTGCCACTTTTCCCAAGCAAACTGGGCCCTTCTGGTGCTAATTCCCATGTGGCTGGGCTTGTGTATGTTCCAGGACCCTGTGGATCTCTCCAGCGAACTTTCCTGTGAGGCTGGGAGTCATTCTTGGCACCTCAACTCCCAGAGGTGTCTTCAATTGGTGTTTTGAGGCCTTATTTCTTGGTGCTGGGGCCCTGGGTTGCATGGTCTGTCTGGCTCCCCAGTTTCACCTGGTTTATGTGTGTGGGAATGTGGGACTGCCTGTTCAGCCAGCCACCTTGCTTGCCGTGCCCTGCTTCACAATTGTCATCTCACTGGGTATGCCCGTTGCCACCCCATGCCCAGGGTCCACCCACTGCTGTCTTGCACACCCTGGGTTTGTCAGCTGCTGCCTTGGGCGCTCGGTGCCACTGTTTTTTTTTTTTTGCCTCAACCCCTCTCCGCTAGTATGGTAACATAGTTATTACCATACTATTGACTGTATTCCTTATGCTGTGCTTTTATATCCCCATGACTTTTCTGTAACTACAGGTTTGCACTTTTTCATCCAGCCTCCCATCTTCATCCTCTCCGGCAACCATCAGTCTGTTCTTGACAGCCATGAGTCTCTTTCAATTTTCTTTGTTTATTTTGTTCTTTAAATTCCATGTGTAAGAGAAATCGTATAGTTTTTGTCCTCTGTCTGATTTGTTTCACTTAGTGTAATACCCTCTAGGTCCATCTGTGCTGTCACATCACATATGGTAAGATTTCATTCTTTCTTATAGCCAAGTAATATTACATTGTATATATGCACCACATCTTTTTTATCCACTCGTCTGTTGATAGACATTTGGGTTGCTTAGATATCTTGGCTATTGTAAATAACACTTTAGTGAATATAAAG
>PVIA01006652.1:0-94357 GCA_004024845.1 Tonatia bakeri
AAAATAGATTTCAAACGGGGACAACAAAAAAGTGACACAGAAGGACATTTCATAATACTCAAGGAAAGGAAGAATCCATCAAGAAGACATAAACATTGTGAACATATACGAATCCAACATAAGAGCACCCAAATATATAAGGAAAATCCAGGAAGATTTCAAGATATTAACAGAAAGCCTAATATAGTAGGGGATTTTATCACCACACTGTCAGAAATGGATAGATCCTCCAAACAAAATATCAACAAAGATATCATGACATTGAACAATGCCCTAGATAAAACAGACTTCACTGAATAAATATATAGGGCCTTTCATCCCAAAGGAGCAAAATACACATTCTTTTCAAATGCACATGCAACATTCTCAAAGATAGACCACATAATAGGACACAAAACAAGTCTCAACAAATTCAAGAAAATTGAAATCATATCAAGCATTTTCTCTGACCACAAGAGACTGAAACTACAAGCCAACCTTGAGGAAAAAACTCAAAAACACTCATATTAATGGAGAATGGATAGCATGCTATTAAGCAATGAATGCGTTAAGAATAAGATCAAGGAAGATATAAAAAATTTTGGGAAACAAATGAAGATGAACTTACAACAGTCCAAAACTTATTGGACACAGCAAAGGCAATCTGGAGAGGGAAGTTCATATCAATACAAGCCTACCTAAAAAAGACAGAAACATTTTTTAAAAATATATTTTATTGATTATGCTATTACAGTTGTCCCATTTTCCCATCTTCACTACCCTCCACCCTGCAAACCCTCTCCCACCTAAATTCCCCACCTTTAGTTCATGTTCATGTGTCCTACTTGTAAGTTCTTTAGCTTCTACATTTCCCATACTACTCTTGTCCTCCCCCTATCTATTTTCTACCTACCATCTATGCTACTTATTCTCTGTACCTTTTACCCCTCTCTCCTCCTCCCACACCCCTGTTGATAACCCTCCATGTGATCTCCATTTCTATGGTTCTGTTCCTGTTCTAGTTGTTTGCTTAGTTTTTCTTTTTGTTTTAGGTATGGTTGTTCACAATTGTGAGTATGCTGTCATTTTACTTTACGTGTTTTTCATCTTCTCTTTCTTAGATAAGTCCCTTTAACATTTCAAATAATAAGAGCTTGGAAATGATGAACTCCTTCCACTTGACCTTATGTGAGAAGCACTTTATCTCCCCTTCCATTCTAAATAAAAGCTTTGCTGGATAGAGCCATCTAGGATGTAGGTCTTTCCCTTTCATGACTTGAAATACTTCTTTCCAGCCCCTTCTTGCCTGCAAGGTCTCTTTTGAGAAATCAGCTGACAGTCTGATGACAACTACTTTGTAGGTAATTGTCTCCCTTTCTCTTGCTGCTTCTAGGATTCTCTTTCATTTTAATCTTGGCTAATATAATTATGATGTGCCTTGGTGTGTTCCTTCTTGGGTCCAACTTCTTTGGGACTCTCAGAGCTTCCTGGACTTCTGGAAGTCTATTTCCTTTGGGAAAGGAAAGGCCAGACTGGGGGAGTTCTCCTTTATTATTTGTTCAAATAACTTTCCCATTTGTTGCTCTTCTTCTTCTCCTTCTGATATCCCTATAATTCAGATGTTGGAATGTTTAAAGATGTCCTGGAGGTTCCTAAACCTCTCCTCATTTTTTTTGAATTCTTGTTTCTTCATTCTTTTCTGATAGGTTATTTCTTTCTTCCTTGTGGTCCACTCCATTGATTTGAGTTCCAATTTCCTTCCCATCACTATTGGTTCCCTGTACATTTTCCTTTATTTCACTTAGTATAGCCTCCATCTTTTTCTTCTAATTTGTGACCAAATTCAACCAATTCTGTGAGCATCTGATTACCAGTGTTTTGAACTGTGCATCATATAGATTGGCTATTTCTTCATCTCTTACTTGTATTATTTCTGGAGCTTTGATCTGTTCTTTCCTTTGTGCCTTTTTTTTTTTTTTTTTTTTTTTTTTTTTTTTTTTTTTTTTTTTTTTTTTTTTTTTTTTTTTTTTTTTTTTTTTTTTTTTTTTTTTTTTTTTTTTTTTTTTTTTTTTTTTTTTTTTTTTTTTTGTCTTGACACTCCTGTTATGTAGTGAGGCACAAAGCCTTAAGTTTTCACCAGGGTAGGGCAACCATTGCTAGGTTGTGATGCTGTATATGGGGAAGGGGCCTGAGAGGGAACAATGGTGCTTGGCCTGCTCTTTGCCGGATTTCAGTCACTTCCCCCTCTTTCCACAAGCAAATTGAGCCCTTCTGGTGCTGATTTCTATGTGGGTAGGCTTGTGTACATTCTAGGATCCTGTGGGTCTCTCCAATGAACTCTCCTGTGAGGCTGGGCGTTTCTCCCTGCACCTCAACCCCCACAGGTGTTTTGAATCAGTGTTTTGAGGCTTTATTGCCCCACACTGGGACCCAGGGTTGTGTGATCTGTCTCACTCCCCAGTTTCACCTGGTTAATCTGTGTACAAATGTGGAACCACCTGGTCCGCCAGCCACCTTGTGGGCCTCGCTGGGTCTGCCAGCTGCTACCATGCATACCTGGAGTCTGCCAGCCACAGCATTGCTGCGACCCCTTTCTGTCCAGCCTCCTGACTCTGCCCCTCCTACCAGTCTGGATGAATATGTCTACTTTAACTTCTTGTTTGTAGGAATTCCATACAGCTCAATTCTCTGTCGGTAATGGTTATTTTTTGTTTCTAAATTGTTGTTGTCCTTATTTTGGTTGTGCAAGCAGGCACAGTGTGTCAACCTACACCTCCATCTTGGCTGGAGGCTCCCCAGAAACATTTCAAATGAATGACCTAACCCTAACTCTATAAGAACTGGAGGAACAACAATAAAGACGAAAGTAAAAGGAAGGATTCAACCAAGATCAGAGCAGAATGAAATGAAATTGAGACTAAAAGCACACTTATAAGGATCAATAAATACAGGAGCTTGTTCTTTGAAAGGTAAACAAAATTGACAAGTGTTTAAGCAGAGTCATCAAAAAAAGAGAGGACCAAAATAAACACAATCAGAAATGAAAGAGGAGAGATTACAACTGATACCACAGAAATACAGAGAATTGTAAGATATTACTACGAACAACTATATGCTAAGAAATTTGAAATCCTAGGTGGACAAATTTCTAGAAAAGCATAATCTTCCAAAACTCAATGAAGAACAAATAGAAAGCCCGAACAGACCAATAACAGCTGATGAAATTGAAGCAGTAATCAAAAAGCTTCTGACACACAAAAGCACTGGAGTAGATGGTTTCACCGGATATTTTTACAAAGCATTTAAGGAAGAGCTAACCCCTATCTTTCATAGATTATTTCAAAAAATCCAAGAAGTCAAACATTCTCAAACTCTTTTAATGAAGCCAGTATCATTCTAATCCCCAAAGCAGAGAAAGACACAATAAAGAAAACTTCAGGCCAATATCGCTGATGAACATAGATACCAAAATCCTCAACAAACTATTGGCAAACCACTTCCAGTAATATAATAAAAAGATCATACACCATGATTAAGTGGGATTCATCGCAGGGATACAAGGATGGTACAATATTCACAAATCAATAAATGTAATATAACACACAAACAAAAGACAAAAAGTACATAATCATAGCAATAGATATGGAAAAAGCATTTCATAAGGTAGAGCACCCATGTATGATAAAACACTTAGCAAAGTGGGAATAGTGGGGGCATTCCTCAACATACTAAAGGCCATATATGAGAGACCAACAGCTAACATCATACTTAATGGGCAAATACTTAGAACTTTCCCACTAAGATCAAGAACAAGACAAGGATCCTTCTTTCACCACTCCTATTCAACATAGTATTGGAAGTCCTAACCACAGCAATCAGACAAGAAAAAGAAATAAAAGGCATCCACATTGGAAAGAAGGAAGCAAAATTGTCATTGATTGCAGATGACATGATAGTGTACCCAGAAAATCCTATAGATTCCAACAAGTGCTCGACCTAATAACTGAATTTCACTAAACAGTGGGATACAAAAGTGAATATTCTGAAATCAAAGGCATTTTTGTACACCAACAAGGAAATATCAGAAACAGAAATCAGGAAAAAAATCCCATTTGATATAGCAAGAAGAAAAATAAAATACCTAGGAATAAACCAAACAAGGGTGTAAAAGACCTGTACTCAGAGTTACACAACTGTGAAGAAAGAAATCAAGGAAGACACAAACAAATGGAAATATATATATTCTGTCCATGGATTGGAAGAATTAACATCATCAAAATGTCCATATTATGCAAAACAATTTATAGATTCAATGCAATCCCTATTAAGTACCAATGGCATATTTCATGACATAGACTTCAAAGACTTCAAAAATTTAAATGGAACCATAAACATCCCTGAATAGATGCACAATTTTTAGAAAGAAGAACAAAGTAGGAGGGATCACAATACCAGATATCAAACTGTATTAGAAGGCCACTGTAATCAAAACAGCCTGGTACTGGCATAGGAACAGAAAGACCAATGGAACAGAATAGAGAGCCCGGAAATAAACCCAAGTGTGCATGGTCAATTAATATCTGACAAAGGGGGCACAGAAGCACAAAATGGAGTAAAAATAGCCTCTTCAACCAATGGTGTTTGGAGATTTGGACAGCTACATGCGCAAAAATTAAACTCGATCACCAACTTATGTTATACACAAAAATAAATTTAAGATGGATAACAGTTTTAAATTTAAGTCATTATAACCTAAAAGTCCTAGAGGAAAACATTTGCAGGGAATCTCAGATATTCCACACAGCAATATTTTCACTGATATGTCCCCTAAGGCATGGGGACATAAAGGAAAGAATTAACAAATGGGACCTCATTGAAATAAAAAGCTTCTACACAGCTAAAAACAGCATTAAAATGAAAAGAGAACCAACTGTATGGGAAAACATATTTGCCAATGATACCTTGGACAAGGGTTTGATCTCCAAAATATATAAAGAACTCACACAAGTCCACTCCAGGAAGAGAAAAAGCCAATAAAAATTGAGGAAAAGACCTAAACAGACACTTCTCTAAAGAGGACATACAAAAGGCCCATAGGCACATGAAAAGATGCAGAGCATCACTAGCCATCAGACAGATGCAAATGAAAATCGTGATGATACCACTTCACACTGGTCACAATGGCCATCATAAAGAAATCAACAAACAAGTGTTGGAGAGGAAGTGGAGAAAAGGGAACCCTATTGCACTGTTGGTGGAAAAGTAGACTGGTGCAGTTACTGTGGAAAACAGTATAGAATTTCCTCCAAAAACTATAAATGGCACTGCCTTATGACCCAGCAATTCCACCGCTGGGATTATAACCTAAGAATCCTGAAACACCTATCCAAAAGAACCTATGCACCCTAAAATTCATGGCAGCACAATTTACAATAGCCAAGTCCTCGAAACAGCCTAGGTGCCCATCAGTAAATGAATGGATAAAAAAACTATGCTACATTTACACAATGGAATACTATGCAGCAGAGTGAAAGAAGGAACTCCTACCTTTTGTGAAAGTATGGATGGAACTGGAGAGCATTATGCCAAGAGAAATAAGCCAGGCGGTGAAAACAAATATGGTATGATCTCACCTTAAGTGGAACCTATTCAACAAAACAAACAAGCAAGGGAAATATAACCAGAGATATTGAAATTAAGAACAATCTGACAGTAACCAGAGGGGAAGTGGGAGGGGATTAAAGGGGGAAGGATTTTCAGGAAGAAGTATAAAGGACATATGGACAAAACCAAGCAGGGGTAGAATCAGGGGAGGGAGTTAGTGATTGCTCTGGGCAGGGCATACGTGGGTAAATACAGAAAAGTGTACTTGAACAAAAATAAAATAATTTAAATAAATAATAGCATACAAAAAATAGACAATAATTTATAGATTCTCATGTAAAAATCATTAAATTAATCTGATGGACATATTTTGAAAACCTTTTTAATTTTTTAATTTATTGATATTAGAGAGAGAAACATCAGTTTGTTCTACTTATTTATGCATTTATTGGTTGATTTTATGTTCCCTGACCTGGGATTGAATCCGCCAGCATGGTGTATTACTTGGCTTTCCATATTATTCTTAATTCTTGCATGAATTCTTGAACAAATCTCAATTCTATATTATTTCTTTAGACATGCATTTATTAGAACAATGTCTTTTCCATAGAAGCAAACAGCAAAACCAAAAGCACAATCTAAAAATATTTAATCTAAAAAATTCATTTTACTCTCACTATGAGGACTTTCCTTTTTTCAGCTGACAAATATAAAAATATTGAATATTAAAATTAAACACTTTGAAAATATAGAGAAGACTAAAATTCACTGATAACAGAATCTTAAAAACTCTGACTTACCTTATAAACAAACCATCATGTTAAGTAAATCAGTTATTAAATCATTAAATATTATTATGAATATTCATCAGATATCTGGTATGTGTCAGATGTTTTCATTTTAAGGTTGTCCTTATATCTGTAAGGAATTTTGTTATTTGAAATCATATATCAGATAACAAATTATAAAATTATAATTTACAAATGAATGAAAATACAGATAGCATTTCATCTAGAGTATCATAACAGCAGGAAATTAAAGAAACAATAAAAAAAGGAATTTTTTACCTCTTCAGATCTCTTCAGCACTAATATTTATGCAGGTCTGGACTGAAGATGAGATTTTAAGACAATTGCATCATTCTCATGCTTTCTTTCACAGGTCTCTAGATTTACTCAATTGAGCAACTGTCTACGTAAAGCTGAGTGTGGCACTATCCCATGTGTTGCATTTTAAAAGCTTGATGTCAAAATCTTATTCTAATGCAACAATATCTCAGGTTTTTTCTTGTCTATAAGTGAGGAGGATAATGAGTATTATCTGGCAGTGAACAGTTAATTTATGAAAGCTCTTAAAAATAAAAATTATTTTATAGTAGTACACAAATCAGATAAATTATCAAGGAATACAGTTGCTAAGTAAAAAACACCAAAATACTGACATGCCAAATTTGGGAAAAATTAATTACGAATAATAGCCACAGAGGTCACTATGTGAAACTGATCCAAGAGGCAGGGTATTAGGGATAGAGATTCAGTTCATTTGAGAATATCTTTGGATCACCGAAACAAAAGTAGAGCCCATAAGCCAGATGATTCCCCAATGCAATGCAAAGCATCTGAATGCCATGGATAAAGCATAAAAAGTAGCTATTAAATAATTATAATACTTTTAAAATTAATATGTTAAAAATCCCAAATTATGGGATGGTTGTAAAACTAACTGGAATTCTGACCGCCATGGTGCTTTTGCATAACTTCTCAGGAATAAAATATCTAGGAATCCATTTCATTTTGCTAGAGAAAAAATTTTTAAGACTCACATCAGATACATTGTCAGTTTCTCAGTAAGAGATGAAATATGCCCTGAAATTCTTTATTCCTTACCTAGTACATTATCTCATTGAGAAATAAACGGCCCTTACACTTATTTTACATGTAAAACTTTATAGTACCTGGCAAGTACTATTGCACGTTTCTCATTCTTTTTGATCCTTCAGTGTAGTTGTAATATAGGTGATGTATATAAATTTAAGTTGAGTCTGAGAGCATTTTACTGAAAAGATCTAATTTCTGGCTATCTGAATCAGTAAGTTGTTTTGAGTAGCCTTATCAAAATTGGCATCACACCTATTCTATAATAAGGGAACTAACATATTACTGAGTGCTATGTGAGGTTATCAGCTACATTAGTCACCAAATGAGCTAAGAACAGTTTCCGGGCTGAAGCCTATTAGGCTTACAGGCTAATAGTAAAATAATAATGAAAATAATTACAAAATATCACAGGCAATACAACTATTACCAGGGTGATAATACAGAAAAGGGAGTTGATTTTCTGTGTACGTATATGGAGGGGAGAGGAAAGCTGTCCTTCTGAGGTAATATTTGAGAATATTTCTGAGTCTCCTGCCTGGAATTGCTCTGAAGACAAAATGAAGTGAATGATTATTCATTCACTTGCCAGAAGTCCAATTCTTTAACAGGAAATACTAAAAAGAAAAAAAAAGTATTATCTGATACTTTTAATCTTCAAAATAAGTGTACAATTTAGATGTATTATGTAGTTTGTCTGCAGACTTGTAGTTTAAAAAGATCAATTTTCCCTTAAATTTTGATATGCTTTCAAAGAGAGACAGTGTGCCTAAGTGAGCTGACAATATTTGATGCTGTAATTGCCTTAAAAACAATACAACAAAGTATGACCTCCAGATTGTGTTAAGACTTACTCTGGACATTTAGGCAGGGGCCGTTTTCTCAATGGATAACTATTGCATTAAGAGCTACCTGAATAGGTATATCCATGGAAAACATACATACAGAAAGACATGGACACATAAACACCCATGTCCAGTGTTACTGAAACATCCTTCTAAGAGCATGCCTCCTGGCAGTGTACTGAGTAGTACCATCATAGAGTATTTGAGAAAATCATCTGTGCTTAGTATAGTACTACCAAATACAAACCTATCTTTAAGACATTCTTTGGAAGTTATCACCATCATTTTGAGCATTTTATGGCTTAATATTTGTTAATTTTGTCTCCCCTGTCTTTTGCTGGCTACAGAACAGAGATGTATGAGTTCTGCAATCAAACCACCTGAGCCTGAATCCTGACTCCACTTACCAGTTTTGTGATACAAGGCACGCTATTTCCCTGTGACTCAGTTTCTTTACCTATACGGATAATGAATTACCTCCTTCATAAGGTGGTTTGAGAATTAAATGAGTTATTAAATATCTGGCAAAGGATTAAAATAAATCAATGTGTTAGTTATTTCTATTGCTAATAACAGCACCTAAAGCTTGACCAATCATTATATGCAATTTAAAAAATCATCAACAATCTACGGGGTAGGTATTAAATTGCTTTGATTTTATTAATTTTGGTCATTTTAAAATAACCACTCAAAATAAATAAAAATTTATTGGTCTATTTCCCAGAGGGACAAATAAACATTAACACGTAAGGACTGATGTTCATAATTGTATTTACAGTTCTCTCATATCAAGAATCTCATATAGCCCTAGCCAGTATGGTTCACTTGTTTGGGCATCATCCTGAAAACCAAAAAGTCACAGGTTTGATTTCCAGCCAGAGCACATGAAAAGTACTTGATTCATAAAAATCAAGATGCCTGCATTAAAAGATGTCATAAAAATGATCTTCTCAGCCAAATCATAACGTTGTTTTCTCGTCTTAACAATGATTTGAGTTCAAAAATTGCTAAAGATACATAGAATGATTATTTCTTACATATTTAATGCCAGAATCAACTAGACCAACTGAAAATTTCAGAGTGAGACTGGTATGCCTGGGAATACACCATTTAATTAGTTGAGCACCTTGTATGTGCCTGGCTTATCCAAATTCTTCAACTTTATTTTCCTTTGAAGTCTTAGGAGGAAGATGAAAACTTAATGATACAGTTCTATGCTGGATTTGTTCAAGAGCCTTCAAAAAGTAACCTGCCTTGAAAATAGATGCCAATTTATAAAAAAAAAAAGCTTTTAGTATTTTAAAAAATAATGTTCCAACTCTACTATTTAATGAAAATGTTTTTTCATTATTTCATAGTTCCAGGACAAATAACATATGCTCTTGGAAACCTTGATCTTGAACTTCTTAGAGTGCCTTCTGTAGATACTGTCAGTTCTGCTAAAACAATGGTTACTTTCAGTAAAAACTGTCCTTATATAAAACAAAATATCCAGAAGTCTCCCTAAAATTTCCTTCAATAAAAAATTATTATTTGAAATAGAGTAGTCTCAGCTTGTGCTCAAGATGGCAGGACAGGAAAACATGGTTTGCCTCCTCACACTGCCACATCAAACTTACAACTAAATTATAGAATAACCATCACTCAGAATCATCAGAAATCAAGTTGAATTAAAGAAACCACATCTGTCCAGCACAGGGGGGAAGGAGATATGGAAAATGTGGGTCCTGCATCAAGGTGTGGTAGATACAAATTTGGGAGGGATATCTCAGGAGCGAGGAGTACCAGCCCCACACCAGGCCCCCCAGCCCAGGATTCCAGTGCAAGATATAAAAGTCACCATAACTTCTTGCTGCACAAAACAAGTGGTAATTGAGTCAGTGGAAGCAACTTCTGGAGATCCAAGCAGTTCCTTTGAAAGAATCCACCCAAAAACTTAAGCATACTCACTCCCCCTGAGCCACAGCACCAGAGTAGCAGCTTGAAAGGCACCAGTGGCATACAGGGAGAAAGTACAGGTTCTGGCATCAAGGCAAGAGCTGGGGGACAGCTTTCTCCCACACAAAAAGGCAGGTGGAGGTCATTGTCCATTTCTGAACCCTCCACACACACAGCCACAAAGCCAACAGGGAGGTGCCATTATCTGAGGACCCATCAACCTGGCTAATACTGTTTGCCCTGCCCTGAAGATCCCCTGATGCCCGGTCCCATCCAACTTATGGCTGTTAACAGTGGCTTTTCCATATTAATAGGTCTGGGCTTATGCTTCACAGCTTCCTAAATCCTTTCAAACCAGCAACAGCTAGCCTCAGTGAGCACCCAGACCCATTACCTGTTGCTAAGTGGCCTCAGACAGGGCACTAGCAGCAGTGAGCCTAAAGTCAGAGTTTGGCTTTGCCTGGGAAACTGCCAGCCGAGCACAAGTAGCAGCTCTCTCAGATTGCTTTATAGCTTAGGCAGGAGCAAACACAGGTGGAACTAAACTTGGCTTTCACTACCTGGAAAACCTCAGAGCCATGCAGCCACTGGACAGCTACAAATCATATCAGAGCACCACCACCTTGCCTCTGCATAGCTGATTCTCCACAGAAGGCAGAGATTGGTGGTTGGTGGTCACAGCCAGTCCTTGCATATGACTATCCTGGGTAAATTCCTCCCAACTGATTTGCCAAAACCAATAAAGGCTCAGTTACATGAGAAAGGTGTACTAAGCCCACATGAAGGGTGCACCTTGAGTACCCAGCTTGGGTGATAGAAGAGGCTGTGCCACTGGACCTTAAAGGACACCTACTACATTGGACTACACTGCCAAGACAGGAAGTTATAGCAGCAATACCTAATACATAGAAACAAACACAGGGAAGCTACCAAAATGAAGGGACAAAGTAACATGGCCCAAATGAAAGAACAGATCAAAACTCCAGAAAAAGTACTAAACAAAATGGAGATAAGCAATCTATCGGATGCAGAGTCAAAACACTGGTTATAATGATGCTCAAGGAACTTAGTGAGGAACTTAGCAGCATAAAAAAGACAGTCAGAAACGAAGGGTTCACTAATTAAATAACAATTTACAGGGAAACAATAAAGTGAATGTAGCTGAGAAACAATTAAATTATTTGGGACATAAGGAAGCAAAAAACAACTAATCAGAACAAGAAAAAAGAATCCAAAAAATACGCCCTCCCTGCCAAAAAAAACGATAGTATAAGCAGACTCTGGGACAACTTTAAGAGTTCCAACATTCGCCATCATGGGGGTTCAGAAGGAGAAGAAACAAAGAAACTGGAAATCTATTTGAAAAAAAAAATGAAAGAAAACTTCCCTAATTTGGTGAAAGAAATAGACATGCAAGTCCAGGAAGCATAGAAAGTCCCAAACAATATGGATCCAAAGAGACCCACTCCAAGATACATCATAATTAAAATGCCAAAGGGTAAAGAAAAAGACAGAATCTTAAAAGCAGCAAGAGAAAAGCTGATAGTTACCTGCAAAGGAGTTCCCATAAAACTATCAGCTGATTCCTCAAAAGAAACCTTACAGGAAAGAAGAGGCTGGAAAGAAGTATTACAAGTCATGAAAGGCAAGGACCTACATCCAAGATTACTCTATCCAGCAAAGCTATCATTTAGAATGGAAGGGCAGATAAAGTGCTTCCCAAATAAGGTCAAGTTAAAGGAGTTCATCATCACCAAGCCATTGTTATATAAAATATTAAAGGGACTTATTTAAGAAAAAGATAAAAACTATGAACAGTAAATACATATCTGTGGACAATGGAATCTAAAATACAAACTAAGCAAACAGGAACAGAGACAGAATCATGGACACAGAGAGTATTCTGATGGTTGCCAGATGGGAGGGTGGGTGTAGGGGAATAGGTGAAGAGGCAAGGGGATTAAGAAGTACAAATAGTTACAGAATAGCCATGGGGATGTAAAATATAGTATAGGAAATGGAGTAGCCAAAGAACTTACATGCAGGACCATGGACATGAACAATGGTATGGTGATTGCCTAGGGAGTGGGGGTTGCTGGGTGTAGGGGGGCAAGGGGGAAGTATTGGGACAACTATATTAGCATAATAAATAGCATAATAAAGTATAATTAAAAATAAAAATAAACGGGGAAAATTGTCCTTTGTTAGCATACATTTTAAAAGCAAAGATTTGTTCAAGATGATGTATTTAAATTTTACTTCCTCTCTCTTCTTTCTTCACTTGCTAAAGCAGTCTAAAGAACACATCTAGTTGGTATAAAACCCTTGTTTTAAGAGTTCATATTTGCATTCCTGAAACTCACTTTCCCCAGTTTTGTCATCCAGTTCCATAGTGTGAGAAGCATTCTAATGCAAGAGAAGTCACTGAAAGGTTTTTAAACGAGAGCAAGAATACTGAAATATGTGCACTGCTCAAGATTTGCTCAAAGCAAAATCTAAGATCAGTATGAGTTTGTTTCCTCTTTTCTACCCCAAATCATTACATCTAATTTATCAAAAAGCTGAGCTCTTCTGAGAGTGTGCAATTCACATTTGATATTCAGAAAGCATGAGTAATTATGGACATTTCGGTTCAAACATGGCTTTGGTTATCAAAATGTAAACATGACACAAACATGAATTCACAGTGTATGACCTGTCTGTTTCAGTGACCTATTTAGAATGTAAGCAAAAATGGTATGTCTCAACCTGTTTTTCTCATGTGCTGATATTTTATCATTTAAAACTCTTAAGCACTACTAGTTTCATTTAGGCAGTTTTGGAATCTGAAAACTTGGTTCAGAGACTAAAGAAACTATAGTATTTGGTAGTCTAAAAATCTGAGGGGAGCGATGTTTGTTATCAAAATGGCCCTATGGTAGATTTCAATTCAGATTCTGTTATGCCACATTTGTCAGCATTTTACTGAGTATTTCTTCCTTTGAAAAAAATATAGGAAAAATACCCATGTAGGTATTCTGGGCCAAGTAGGTCCATAATAGTTATTGTACCACATTTGAATTCTTAGATGTATTTATGTCTAAAACTCAAGGGAATTTGGAGCTTTAAAAGTTGGTGACTTTTTTACAAAATTCTACAGTTATATTCTTCAGGAAAAATCTGTTATGATTTTATAATACTTCCTGTATTCATTAAGAAAAAACATTCCTAGAAAGAAAAAAAAGTCCTTCACTATAATCTACCGTATTTTCAACCATACCAGATGGTCTTGGTCTCTGGATAGCCAAATTAGATTTAATGTGCAGCTTAGGTGTTTGACAGATTTAAAAACTAGCATGAAAATTCATATATTCGTGTTAACTTATTGCCATATGCTAATAAATACTTGCCTCCCCAAACCATTGTTCATTGGTAGTCTTGGGTGTGTAAGACTCATGTCAGACCACACATAGAGTGTGGATGTGAACTAACTGGACGGTGAACAGAGAATTGAAAAAAACATGGTGTTCAGATGTACTAAGGAGTGATTAAAAAGAAAAGACATAACCTTGACACTTGTTTATTCTATATTGCACTGGATGACAAAACTGGGGAAAGTGAGTTTCAGGAATGCAAATATGAACTCTTAAAACAAGGGTTTTATACCAACTAGATGTGTTCTTTAGACTGCTTTAGCAAGTGAAGAAAGAGGAAGTAAAATTTAAATACATCATCTTGAACAAATCTTTGCTTTTAAAATGTATGCTAACAAAGGACAATTTTCCCCCAGTTTACTTTTATTTTTAATTATATTTTATTATGTTATTACCCGTGGGCATGGCATGCAAGTTTGGCACAGGAAACCACAAGGTAAACAAGATGCATTTTCTTGTATGCTCAAGCTTACTAAAGCACCTTGAGAAATTTTAGGCATTTTTTACAATAAAATATTATAAAACAAATTCTATAGTTCATGATATTTTTATATTTTAGATAAATGTAAAGAAAAATTTCTTAGCCAAAGCAAATTCTATATCTCTTCTCCACAGGAGTTGCCCCTGCTAGTCCCTGGAACAGTTATACATTGAATTAAGGGGAAAAACAAAAAGCTGATCCAACTAATTAGGGATGTCTAACCTGCAGCCCACAGGCTGCATTCGGCTCAGGATGACTACGAATGCAGCCCAACACAAAACTGTAAATTTACTTAAAACATCATGAGATTTTTTGTGTGTGATTATGTGTCACAATGTATTTAATGCATGGCCCAAAACAACTCTTCTTCCACTGTGGCTCAGAGTCACCAAAAGGCTGGACACTCCTGAGAGGGAATAATTTAAGCCTAATAGTAGTTGCCACGGGTATAAAACTGTGACTTTTAAATAGAATTCTTTTGCCTTTTTCAAGGTTTCTATGTCTGTGTATTACTTTTATACTAGGAAAAAATTAAAACAAACTTTTTAAACAATCCTTAAATTTTAGATCTAAAGTTAAGATTCACTGTCCTATTAAATATTGCTATAAATCAGATTTTTATCTACATAATTTATAGTTTCAAAATTAAAATATTTATCTACTACTCTCTTTCTTATATATACTTAAGGTATCTACGGGAAAGGTTCTGGGGGTGGAAGAGAAAGGAAATGACAGCAAAACCTGTCAACAAATTCAAGAATTCCTTTAATACTCCTTTTAATACTCCTCCTTTTAGCACTCCTTTTAACATTCCTTCATTTTGGAGAACATAGAGTAGACTTCTGCCCTGAAGCATATTTTAAAATGATTTTATTTTTGAAATATCTGCTGTCTGAAATTATCTGTTCAGTTCTTCCCATGGTAGTTAATGCTTCATTATCACTTCCACAGTTCCTGAACCAAGCAGGATTTATATTTACATATTTCCAAAGGGGATGATTATGTAGTGGTAAGACCGCTTCGAATAATTGTTTTCATCAATATTTTTCAAAGATTTCTCACTCTCCTTTTCAAAAAAAAAACTTTCATTCACAAAAATCATACACGCTTATTAATGGTACACCCCCTTCACTGTAGTAAGATTTATCTCACACACATAGTAAACCAATAATAATTTAGCAGATGTATTCTTCTAAGTACTCTGTTCATACTCTTGGCAACCTCATTTAATCATGAACAACTTTCTAGCTAATTAAATATAATGACATTAATTAGAATACCTGAACAGTACCCCATTTAACATGTTATTTAATCTGCCTTTTGTTAGACACTTAATATCTTTTAATATTAATAAACACTATAATAAACACATGGACTACTTCTTAGAGTATATTTTTTAATTGCCTTTATAATATCAAACAATTGAAATAGGTAACTCCTTATTCTTTTAATGTGCTAAAATGTGTTATGGCCAGTTCATACTCTATGATATAGTTTTTCATGTCATAGAAAAAATCAATTGTCTCACTTGTCAGCATAAAATTATTTGAACTTTGGACTGATATTTAGGCTTGCTTTTTGAAGTTCTGGATGTCTTAGTTCACCTGATTTTTTTTTCATTTTGTCTCTTTTTCAAAAAATATTTCATTTATTTATTTTTGGATAGAGGGGAAGGTAGAGAAAGAGGAAGAGAAACATCAATGTGTGGTTGCCTCTCACACACCCCCACCTAGGGGCCCGGCCTACAACCTAGGCACATGCCCCGACTGGGAAACGAACCAGTGACCCTTTGGTTCACAGGCCAGTGCTCAGTCCACTGAGCCACACCAATCAGGGCTTCATTTTGTCTCTTGAATTTAAAATTTTTGTTCCTATTGCTAATACTTTTTAAAGGTTAATATGTATGAATAAATGAGGTACAATTATAGGAGTGTTATGTTCCTCAGGAGAACAAGAAGAACATAGTATGAACAATTTATATTCCAATTTTTAACCTTGAAATATAAATTGTTCATACTACAGGAAGGAGGTATCATGCCAGACTGTTACAAAGTCAGGAAACAGCATACACTAGATGTTTGGCCTGATTTTTCAAAATGTACAGACATTACTTGGGGGAGAACTGGGATAGTAAAATGGCATAAATAAAGGCAGAGATAGAAAAACAGATATATCAGGACTAGTTCACTTGAAGAAAAATGGAAAAACTTTAGAAAAGGTTGGGGCAAGAACATGAAGTACAACCTAAGAAGTTTGAATTTTATCCAATAAAAAGCAGTATTGTAGGAAGGTTAAATTAGTGGGATATTCTGTAGCAGAGGACACAATTACAGGCAAAGAGTTCTTTAACTAACAGCCCTGGCAGGTGTACCTCAGTGGATTAAGTGCGGATCTTGCAAGCCAAGGGGTTGCCAGTTCGATTCCCAGCTGGGGCATGTGCCTGGATTGTGGGCCAGGTTCCCAGTGGGGGATGCATGGGAGGCAACCACACATTGATGCTTCTCTTCCTCTCTTTCTCCCTCCCTTCCCTTCTCTCTAAAAATAAATAAAAATCTTAAAAAAACAAAAAATAATTCCTTAACTAAGATGATACAGAATAAAGATTAATCAAAAAAAGAAAACATTTTTAAAATCAGATATCAGAGAATGATAATGAATTAACAACTTAAATCAATTCAAGATGTGTTTTTCATATTCTTAATAAAAAGTTCAAATATTAAAAAAAAAAAAGATTAAGAAAGAAATAATGAAGTTCTTAACTACGGCACCAATTCCAAGAACAGAGGTGTCCAAGACAATGTTTGAGTCAATGACAAACATGAACAATTTCTGAGTGTTCCTTGGAACCAGCAGCTTTGACTAAACTGATCAAATGGAAAACTATTTCAGTGCCATCAAAGCAACAATTTGCAAAAACCTGATCATCACACATATTAACCAATCATTCAAACAGTCTTTATGTTCTACATGGTCTCAAAAGGAGGTTTATTAACCTTAAGTCCAATTCATAAAAATACTCTGCTCTATTTACAAAGGTCACATAGGCTTAGGCACAAACAATTGTATAAAATATTAAATCCGCAGATTAACCTAAAACCTTAAATAGCAATAAGATCTGGCCCCTATGAACTCTTCGATTCTATAAGCTACCATTCTCCCTCTTGTGTAATTTGATCATAGCCGCCCAGATCTCCTTGCAGTTTCTTTTACACACCAAAAATGCTTCAGTTTCAATGTCTTTGTAGTTGCTATATCATCTACCTGAAAGGCTCTTCTCCTAGCATTATCTGATGTTTTGCTCCCTTACTGTTTAGATCTTTGTTCAAATGTCATCTTTGAGGCATTTTTCCATCATATGATTTAATTTAAAAACATCTGTCTCCTGCCTTCCAAACCACTTTACACCATCCTTTGGTTTATATTTTTCAACAGAACTTACTATCATCTTCTGACATGCCACATAAGTTACCTATCAGTTTTGTCTATTCTGTTACCCACAACTCACTCCCAAGACTGTAAGCTCCATGAGGGTTGAAATGTATGTTTTGTTCACTGCTGATCCTCAGCACTTACACAGGATAAATAAATTTGTACCTTTCTTTTTATAAATAAATGTTGCAAATCTATTTGTAGTGCTCCTATTGTCTGGCAGTGTGAAAATCCATTAGCATTTTCACATTGCCAGACAATACATTCATGAAAATATAAACAAATATAAAAGCCTACACAGACTATGTAAACACAAATTTCTTAAGAAATGATGTACTTAAACTTTCTCAACATATACTACCAAACAACAAATACTCTACCTTCATTGCTTCAGGCTAAAGTGGTATTTTAAAATGTTCACATGAAAACTTCTATCATATGCATTAAGCCCAGAAAAAAAGAGTTTTAGTGGTACTATATAAACTTATATCCTTGAAAATGTTACTTCCACAGAAATAAGCATTCTCAAAGATTATAAAGTAATAATAAATGGAAGGAAGCAAACTCTGGGGTGAATAACCATTTCTACCACTTTCTAAAGATATTCTTTAATAGAATAATCTGCCCTGGCTGGTGTAGCTCAGGGGATTGAGTACTGGGCTTTAAATGGAAAGGTCATGGGCTTGATTCTCAGTCAAGGCACATGTCTCCGTTGTGGGCCAGGTGGCCAGGCAGGGGCATGTAAGAGGCAAATGATCGATGTACCTCCCGTATCCATGTTTCTCTGCCTCTTGTTCTCTCTCCCTTCCCCTCTGTATAAAAATAAATAAATAAAATCTTTGAAAAAAATCCACGCTAGTGGTTAAGTTATAAAACAAAGATATATGGAGTACCTTTAATAACAACTTAATTAATTTGAGGAATATTGATATAGAAGTAGCTTACAAGTTTTTTCCTCACCATAATTTCTCAAACAAAATCTAACCCTATAGCATAAGATTAATATAAACAATGACAAAACTATCCAGGCAGTTTATTTTTTTTCCATACACAAAAGTCCAATCATAAGACAACAATAAATATCGGACTATTCAAAATCCCAATGAATTGAGGGGATATCTGCTTATTAAAATGCTAATCTAAGTGTATTACTCATGAAGATTTTTGCATAAATTACATTAATAATCAAGAAATAGATCAAAAGAGAAATTATAAATGTTGAATTTAATTTCAGTATATTTAAGGCCCCCCAAAAAATAAAAGCCCAGTACCTAACTTGCCACCTTGTATAGTAATTTTAACAGAAATAGTTTAAACTTATTTATTTTGCCAACATTTTCTTCATTGCATATGTCCTAAAAAAAAAAAAAAGATATCAGAAATCCATGAGATATGTTTTATAGATAAACAAGTAAAGAACATAAACTTTTAAATTTTCTGGTGGAGGAGTTAATTCTGCACTAAAGGGGCTCAAGTTATTAGCAACAAAACAGAAACTATTTCATTATTGTAAACTGTAAAATTTCCTAAGAGGTAAGAAAAACAAGTTTTAGCTGGAAATGTACAGATGATGGTCTATTATTTCTTCTCCCAGATATGCAAGTAGTATTTCTAAATATTTACTAGTGCCAAATCTATCTCAAACCTTTAGGACATTATTTTTTTCTCCCTTTTGTTAATACTCAGTGAGAAACAACACTTAGAATAAATTTTTTTCCACGAATAAGGGATAGTAATATCCACCTGAAAAAGAAAAAGGAATTGAATTAGAATGTCAACTTCTAAATAAACACATCAGCTTAGATATCACAGTTTATAAAAATATAATCTTGCTAATCCAATTATGACCTGGGTTTTTATCAATAATGATACTTAAGTGGCTTAAAACACCTATAATTCTATAACAACTAAAGAATATATAAATGAAGAAAATCTTTACTATTAAATATGGAATTTAGCAAATGGCCAAATTTTCAAATCTACTGTAACATATCAACATGTGTGATCTTAAGAGATTTGGATTTGAATATAGGATACAAAGAGAATTGTTGAATAAAATATCTCTCTGTCTCCTGGACACTTGCCTGTAGTGTCCTCTGGGTTATTGTCAATTCAATCTATATTCAAATAACAGATTTAGGGTGCTCAATATTGGAATTATTTAACATCAATATAAAAAGAAACCTAATGAAACAAGATTAGAATTTCCCCCCCAAAATGGAAAAAATGAAAACAATATATAGCCACATATAACTATTTTTTCCTTGCAAAATGAACAACCAAATTAAGGTCCACATTTTATTTTATTATTTGTTATATTTCAAAATTACATAAAGATGAAAGTATATTAACTTTACGAATAAAACTTCAGTCCTGTTGAGTTACCTAATGTGTTTCATCAGGTATTGATAGGCCATTTCCTCTTTTCTAATAAGACTGTAAAGAAGCTGCAAACTATTACAATAAATTTAAATGCAATATAGTTTTACTCTCACAGTATTTCAATTTTTCTTTAATCTATTCTCAGGATTGAGACAAGAAAGTTTTCTTTTAGCTATAATAGCCTCCAATGGTCCTTCTTCACACCTGAAGCATACAGATATAAAGATTCACCTAGTAAATGTAAAATCCAAGTTTTTCCTCTCATTTAGAAGGCAGAGTAGACTGATTTTAATTTCCAAAAATTTGACTTCAAATGCATTTAGAAAAACAAAAACAAAGTAAAAAACGGTATCTAATTCCTGGGTTGTTCTGGAAAATATTGGAGAAGCTATTAAGGTCATTCATTCATTCACTAACGTGTTTTTCGTACTGTAAGACACACCCCTCCATTTGGGAGGAATAATGGTTGTTAACGCTGATGTTGAGTTCTGTTTACATTTACATTGGTGAAATGTTATGCTATTAAATATTTTACCTTCAATTTTTTTCCCCTATTTTCCTCCTCTAAACCCTAGGTGCGTCTTATGGTCCAAAAACTATGGTATTTCTAAGCATCTATGTGTTAGATGCCAGAATATTTTTAGTGAAACCACAAACTATCATATATTTGTTAAACTATCATATATTTTTCATAAAATGGTTGAGATGAAATAAAGGAAACACAGTAAGACCTTAAGGAATGATTTCTAAAAGCACTAAGCAAATATTTCCATGTAAAAGCTAGCATTTAATTCTAACAATATGGTATATTGCTTCTTTATTTTGGAAATTTTGCTGAAAAAATGTGAGACTGTTTTAAAAAAATGAGAGCTTTGTCTTACATATTTTCTTTCCCTTCAAATTATAATTTAAACATAAGATCCTTGAATACAATTCTTTAAATTATGTCTGATATACTTTTAGGGGTTCCAAAATTGACAATTATAACTGGAAATGATTCCTTAAGAATTGATTTTATTTTGTAGACTTTTCTGCTTGCTTATATGGAAAAGGGTAAATATTCCTGACAGGAAATAAGACCAGAAAAATATGGCACACTACACAAACACACTCATCTTATCCTGAACATCATTTTTTAATTGAATGACTTAACAAAACACCAACAAATAAGAAATCAAAGATAAAGAAAACATTTTCCTTCATATTTTAATTAAAAATTTTCACTGTGCTTGCACCTATGAAATTAATAACTACAGTAATTTTTGGCCTTACTCTGAAGTTAAATGTTAGGTTATAAAAAAGCAAACAAGGCCTTTATATTTTCAACTTGCAAAAAATAATCTTTGGCTAACAATTTTTAAAAATTTTAATAAAAACAAGAAAAACATGAACATCAAGTTAGAAGGCACAAGATTGAGATACTAATTTGTCATATATAAGTAAATTACTTAATTTGAGCTTCTGTTTCTTGGGTTACCTAAGGAATAGGTTGATCATCTGTTATGAATTTTCCTACCTTTAAAATTATGATTAAGTGTATTTTGAGACATAGGATTTCAGGAATTTTTTAAAAGATTTTATTTATTTATTTTTAGAGAGGGGAAGGGAGGGACAGAGGGAGAGAAACATCAGTGTGTGTCTCTCATGTGCCACCTATTGGGGACCAGGCCTACAACCTAGGCATGTGACCTGACTGGGAATCCAACTGGCAGGAAATCCAATCCACTGAGCCACACCAGCTAGGGTGGATTTCAGGAATTTAATTCACATGTTGCAGTACTTCCCCCCAGCTTCCCTTGTAAGGAAATATTTAGTAACATTATTAAAGTTCTACCACATATATATTACATAGAGTACATCCAATTGGATAGGGTATATTGGATTGGATGTGTGTGTGCATATATATATTTTTTAAGATTTTACTTTTTAGAGAGGGAGAGGGAGAGAAACATCGATGTGTGGTTGCCTCTGGCATGCCCCCTACAGGGGACCTGGCCCAAAACCCAGCCATGTGCCCCAGCCTGGGAATAGAACCAGCGACCCTGATTTGCAGGCCAGCACTCAATCCACTGAGCCACACCAGCTGGGGTCCAAAATATATATTTTATAATGTACATTTAACTGTGAGATAATGCAAATATCTTTACAGTAATTTCACTTTACTACAGAAACAAGGGGAACATGAATATTTCTGTTAATCATGACTAAAAATCTAATTATTTACATTGAGTATAAAGGTGCTCTTTCAATAAACTCTTAATGGCATTCAACAATGATTAAATTGCAATTATGCTACTTTTTTAAAGATTGTATTTATTTATAGAGAGAGGGGAAGGAAAAGAGAAAGGGAAAGAAATATAAAATGTGTGGTTGCCTGTCAAGCACCTCCCACTGGGGACCTGGTCCACAGCCCAGGCATGTACCCTGACTGGGAATCAAACCGATGACTCCTTGGTTCTCAGGCTGGTACTCAATCCACTGAGCCACACCAGCTGGGGCGCAATTATACTATTTTAATATACATAATACATCTGCAAAATGAGTACTTGTTTTTATAGAATCATACTAAACAAGGTTATCAATAGTAATGAAAATACATTATCAATATAACAGAAAGTACATTAGTCATATTAATACATATTAAAATGACTGTAGAACATGGTCAACCTTACTTCAGCAGCACAGTTAATACTGGAGATAATTTTAGAATCTTAACGCCAATATTTACGTGCTGCTAAGGCACTGTTGACATCACTATCATACAAGCTATAAATGAAAAGAAATGCAGTTTCTTCAGAAGATCAGACCCTTGTATTTTTGAGGCAGCACAATATGGCCTGCACCTTTTCAAAACCCACAAACCATTATGTGCTGCTACTTTACTCCAAGGTTTTAGTTTTATAAACACATTATCACCTAAAGATACAAAAATTTTCCTTTTAGAAAAAAATTGGATAAACCCATTAAAAACAACCCATCTTTAAAGACTCTACTGACATAGTATGCAATTAGTTGTTTCCTAGAAGTTTTTAAGTAACCTAATAATTTATTTCTACATCAAAAATTGAAGAAAAGCCTACTATGTGTCAGGCACATTGCTATAGGTTAGGAACTCAAAATACATAATATGAGGAAAAGAGAAGCATTTTTTCCCTGTGTCAACTTAGTAAGTCAATACAGTTAAATATTTAATCAAACTTCTGAATGTATTAAATATATTATTTTTCATCTTATAAAAAGAAAATTAATAAAATTTGGTCTTTACCTTGATAAGATAATAAATTACAAACAGCATTTTATTCCTTAAAGTACAGCTTTTAAAAGACATCTTCATTAGGTAGGTACTCAACAATTAGACTTTATGCCAAGGGAAAAATAAAAAAAAAGGACACGTAACAGCTCAGTTTCAATAAACTTAAGCTAGCAGAATGAAAATATACTCTCTAAAGAAGTAACATAAAATATTTTAATGCTAAATAAAGTAAAAATATACAAAAAACCCCAAATAAAGCAATTTTCTCGGATATGTTTAAAAACACAAATATTTTACCCTGAACATTTATTTCCCTATTAGAATAGTTATTCAGTCAAAATTGGATATCACTTTATATATGAAGTAATTCTAGAATATGAAATCTTGGAAAGATGAGTTAATTTTGTGCCCAGGAATCCTGTGGTTCTTGATCTTCCTATCCTCTACCTGTCTCCACTCTTTACCAGGCAAAGAAATACACTCCTAAACAGTTTCCACTTATTCAGCTTTGGGAATGAAATTACTTCTCTCTCTAAAAGATACCAGAAAACTGCCACCACTCTGTATTAAGTTTTTACAACCTCTTTTGCCCCAGTTTTCTCACCATTAAAATGGCTCTGCTAAAGCTAGAATACTTCTATTACAGAATAAGGTGATGTGCAATGAAATTTGTCCCTTCTAATACCTAATTGTTTATACAAAGTACAAATGTCATATTGTCTATATTAATTTTTTGTGAATATTTTCTCTACTACTAAAAGTATATGTTGCTAATCTTCTATCTGAGCAACATGTATTTCACATATTACTTTTCTGCATAATTTTCAATGTGTAGCCAAAATAAGTTTACAATAATATAAAACTACTTAATACTTACTTGTATTTACCAATTACGTTAAGAAACTGTCCTTGCTATCTTCTCCCTTCAAACCCACTTTCCAGACAAAAACAACATCCACTTTTCAGACAAAAATGTAAGCACTTTCAAATATACAAATGTAGATATGTACATTTTCATTTAACACTTTATTGAACACCTACTATGTTCTAGGCACTGTCCCAGTTGTCATGCTAATGTATACACTAATGTACTAAACAGACAAAATCCCTTCTCACAAAAAATTTAAAATCATTTAAGACAAAAAAATCATGAAAACAAATAACTGTTCAAGACTACATTTCGTTCTTTGATCCCACACAGTAGATGTACACATTAAATGATTAGTTCAGAATCAAGAAGAAATCAATTGGGTCATTTCAATTCCAATCCTTCCTAATTTTGCTAAGTCTATATATTTTAAACTAAGCCAAGTATACTAGAAAGAAATAAATGTGAATAGAGCAAAACACAAAGTCAGTTTTTAAAACCTTTAAAAAACAACTTCATAGTAAAAATGTCACTATTTTTCTCCTTAAAATTGAGGTTAAATATACCTAACATAAATGTCACCATGTTAAAGTGTAGTTCTATGTCAGGGGTGTCAAACTCATTCTCACCAAGGGCCACATCAGCCTTGTAACTGTTGCCTTCAAAAGGCTGACTGTAATTTCAACTCTTTAACAGTTAAGGAGTAGTTACATTTATACAGTCCTAAAGTTATTTCAGCCCTTTGAAGGAAACCATGAGACTTATGTGGCCCCCAGTGAAAATGAATTTGACACCTCTGTTCTGTCATGAAGATCATTCAGATTGTTGTGCAACCAACACCACACTCCGTCTCCAGAACCTTTTCATCCACACCAACAGAAACTGTACCCATTAAATACTAACTACCCATTGCCCGAGCCCAACCTCTGAAAACCATCCTTCTTCCTGTCTTTATTTGCCTATTCTAGGTACCTCACATAAATGGAATTATACAGTATTTGTCCTTTTTCATTAGTTTATTTCACTTAGCATAACTTTTTCAAGGTTCAACCATATATCAGACTCTCCTTTTTATGGCTGAGTAGTATTTAATTGTGCATGTGTACTACAGATTGCTTATCCATTTATCTGGACATTTAGATTGTTTTGATCTTCTAATTATGATTAATGCTGCTATGAACAGTATATACAAATCTGAGTACTGCTTTCAGTTATTCTGGGTATATACCCAAAGGCAGCATCATTGTTTCATACAGTTCTATTTTTAATTTTTCAGTAATTGCCATACTGTTTTCCACAGTAGCTATACCATTTTACACTTCATTAGCGGCACACAAGGGTTCCCATTTCTTCACATCATTGCCAACACTTCCTTTCTCTTCATTTCTTGATAATAGCCACCTTAATGGGTGTGAAGTGGTACTTCACTGTGGTTTTGATTTTCCTATCTCAAATGACTAGTGATATTAAGCATCTTATTCTTGTGTTTATTGACTATCTGTACAACTTTCTTGGAGAAATGTATATTCAAGTCCTTTGCTTATTTTTTAACTTGGTTATTTTTTGTTATTTATATACAGTTCTTTATAAATTCTGTATATTAATCCCTTACACACATATGATTTGCAAATATTTTCTCCCATTCTGCAGGCTACTTTTTCATTGTTGATAGTGTCCTTTTATGCAGTGTTAAACTTTGATGAAATTCACCTTATCTTTTTGTTGCCATTGTTGCCTGTGCTTTTGGTGTCATATCTAAGAAATCATTGCCAAGTCTAATGTCATAAACCTTTCCCCTATGTTTTCTTCTAATTTTATAGTCTTAGTTCATATGCTTAGGTATTTGATCCATTTTAAGTTAATTTTCATTATAAGTGTTCAACTTCTTTTTCATTCTTTTGCATTTGGATGAATACAGTTTTCCCAACATCACTTGTTGAAAAGACTGTCATTTTCTCAATGAATGGTCTTCGCACACTTGTCAAGTCATCTGAACATACATACAAGGTTTATTTCTGGGTCTGTCCCATTGGCTTATATATGTCTTTATGACAATACCATATTGTTTGATTACCATACTTTGTATTGTTTTGAAATCAGGAAGTGTGAGATCTTCAACATTGTTCTTTCTCAGGATTGTGTTGGCTATCTAATGTCCCATGAGACTCTGTATGAATTTTAGGATGAATTTTCTGTTACCACAAAAAATGTCATTGGGATTTTGATGGGGATTTCATTGAATCTGTATAGCACTTTGCCTAGTACTGTCATCTTAACAATATTAAGACATCCCAATATTTCCATTTATTTAACTTCTTCTGGCATTTTTTTAGTTTGCAGTGTATTAAGTCTTTCACCATCTTGGTTAATTTTATTCATAAAAATTTTATTATTTTTCATGCTACTATAAATGGAATTGTTTTCCTAATTTCTTTTTTGTATTGTTCATGTTAGTTCATAGAAATGCAACTAATTTTTGAGTGTTGATTCTGTATCCTGCAACTTTGCTGAATTTGGTTCTTAGCTATAAGTTGCATGTGTGTGTAATCAAGGGTTTTCTATATAAGATCCTGTCATCTGAACAAATAACTTTACTTTATAAATTTTTTATACCTAAAATTGGTTCAATATCTGGCAACATCAGTACATTCATTCTCTCATTCTTCCAGAAAAAATATCAGATAGGTGTGTCTCTTCTCTCCCTTCAAATTTCCAGTATCTCCCCTTTGATTCTGACTTTCATTTAAAAAACAGAAGCTATCAGAGGATTTCTGCCAATTTCCACTACATCTCTCTCTACATGTATCTGTGCCCATACAACACTTCCTTCTCTGTATTATGGATAAACAATCAGTAAGACCAATCCTTCCCCTTGTACCCTAGATATTATCCTCTCTTGCTTACTGAAGGATATTCCTCTAGCACTTTCCCCTCCATCTGTAACTATCCTTTTTACTGAGTCACCCCTATTGACAAATATGCTATAATTTCTCCAATCTTAATTTCATCTCTTAAAGATAGTTACTCTCTGTGACAATATACATTATAATTTTATCACCAATGTTTTAGTAAACAACCTCAGGTAAAGTTTTTTCCATTTTTATTTCTATTTTAACTATCTGAGATAATTAAAAATAACCACTTTCTATTTGAAAGCCTGATAAATTTAAACTAGCAGAAAAATTTCAATATGAAAATTCTTGATTTTCATAAAATATAGAAATCCTCGATTTAAATTATAAATGAATTGAAAGAGTCCAATGGAGCAAACCTAGCTAGATAGAGAAGGCACATCTCTCTTTACATGGCACAAAAATATTTCTACTACTTTGTTTAGATGTAACCTTTATGTGTCACTATATTACTTTAGATTTTTCAAATATCTTAATTTTATTTTTTTATCTGGCATCAACACAGTTTGTAATAATAGTTACTTTCTTCAAGTATGCTTCAAATTCTTCATATGAAATTCTAAGGAGCTGGCTATATATAGCTCCTGGGCTACAGAATGACTATCCTTGATCAGAACAGTGGAATACCATGTAAATCATGATATATAGGATGGGGCAAAAGGTTTACAGAGAGTTTATTCTTGTATTATTTAATAATTATTGTATTATTTTCCATACAAACAACTGTAAACCTACTTTTGCCCCATCCTGTATTATACCTAAAAGACATTTTAAATTAGACATTCTTTAATATCTTTAAGCAAAGGCCTAAATTATGGAGCCAAAACAAACCAGTAAGTTCAATGAACATGGTAATTTTTTAATTACCCTACTAAGAAACTGGAAGTTTTATGAAATTTCCAATATATAAAATTCACAGGCAACAGATGTGCTTTTTAACTTGTGTTTTGGATATAAATGATTAAATAAAAAAAGATTATATAAACTACAGAAGATACATTTAAAATTCAGTGTTGAGATGAGGTATGCAATAATTTGCAGATATAATCCAAAGTCTTATAATAAAAAAAACTAGTTTTTAAGTGAATATAAAGTACTGTTTTTATACTCCCTTGGTTTTTTTCTGATGGAGAAATTAGTAAACAAAAGATTACTTAGAAACTGTGTGAAGTGTATTTCAATTTAGACAATTTATCCCAGAAAAATCAGGAGATATATATATCCCCCCAAAATGTATTATCATTTTAACAGATTCTTTAACAATAGTTTCCATATATGCAAAGTTAAACTACTTAGAAGATAAACATTCATATTTTTGTGGTCCTGAATTTTTTATTTTACTCCCTAGGTATGAATAAATTTCAAATATACCATGTCAACCAAAAATATAATACAAAAGGTTGATAAGAACATAAATAAATATGCTATTTATCTTAACATTTTTTTCGCACTCAAATTATGGTTACTTGTCCATTTATAATAACTTTTGAATATAAATAACTATTCTCAGTATTAGTACTGTGCTGAGCAAGTATTTGATTATTTTATACCTATCCTCCATTCAATCCGGACTATATGGTAATGAATCCTGGTATGGTCCAGGCCATTCTCCACTCCTATACCTTAGTACACTGGAAATATTATAGTGCTTCCATGCCTTAAATCTCTGCTTCTAAGTTTGCTGACTGAATGAAAAGCCACCTTTCCTAACTAGATATGGAAAGAGCCTTAATGGCTAGGTATAGAATCAAAAGAGTACAGCTATTAAAAAATCAGAAAAAAACATTCAGTTATTGTCTTTATCTTTATACAACAGTCTTACTTCCAAGTCTGGTGGTTTATATTTGGGCCAGTGGGCTCTTAATTATCTCTACTGGCTTTTGATATATAAATTTTTCATTCTTATGATCTTCTCAGGAAAAAGTGATATTGAAAGGTGAGACAAATAAATGTCCTGCTTAAGAAGTCAACTTAAACATGAATCTGAGTAAATGAGAATCTTTAAATACTTTGTTTTCCTTCCTTATCAGACAACAGATTTTTAAGTAAAAAAGATATACATTTACATAAATTAATGGTTTCCCCACTTCACCCACTTGTAATTGATTTGCAATTCTGATTTTGTTTCCATTACATTTTTTAGGCTATTTTTAAAAATCTTTCATGACTCTAATAATTTCAGTTCATCTAGCTTACATAAAGCATTATTGCACTTAACAAAAACATTAAAAATTCTAAGCATGTCTCCTAAGTTCTAAAATCGCCCTGAGTACAATAGAATTCACTGGTCAATTTCTGTATTTCTAATTTGATCAATATAAGCCACAGAAATAATTTATTGAGGAAGCAATGACACAGTATATTAGTAGTGAGAAGACCCATGATGGAATCCTGATCTTGGGTGTTATTTCATTACATGAGTGTCAGTTTTCTCTCTATAAAATATAATAGGTCTATTAATGTCTACTTCATAGTCCTATTAAGATTGTACAAGCTTAAACTTTTACGCAAGAGCTAGCAGAGAGTAAGTAGTCAATAAATGCCAGCTGAATCTCAATTTACAGTAGTATTTGAAACACATTTCTGACAAAGTTAGGATTTCAGTGGATTGTAATTCAACATGAATAAACTGTTGACAAAGGTGAAGTTTGTGAAATCAGGCATCATTAATAGAAGTATCTTATTCATAAGAGAGGCACTATATTTTGTAGTTCAAAACATATTGAGTATATTGGGTTTAGTTCTTCAGACAATATTCTAAAAGAAATACTGACAAAATGTAGCAGATCCAAAGTGGAATATCTAAACTACTAATGGCCAGAATTCATACTGAGATGAGAATCAGTGGAAGGACATGTTTGGCAAAAGAAAGATAAAAATCTATTTTTAGTCCTAGCCAGTGGCTGTTGGTTGGAGGCACCAAAGGGTTAGGGGTTTGATCCCTGGTGCAGGCAAATATTGGAGGCAAATGATGGAAGTTTCTCTCTTTCTCCCCACCCCAGCTTCCTCTCTCTCATAAAATCAATAAACATATCAATCAATAAACATATCAATAGTCACATCACATTTAATAAGATGGAAAAAGCATTGGCCTCCACGGTAACCAAATATCTCAGTCCAATACTTTCTATTACACATAATACCCTGACTTCTTGAAAGTGATCCAAATCCTAGCATGTCTGTATTGACAGAGTCAATTATGTTATAAAACAAAATGTTTCTCACAATAAAAAGGTGGGTCATACTTCTGAAACCATATAAAGATAAAAAACTTTTAAAAAATCACTCTTGATTGGGAGAAATAAATTTACATTATACAACATATATGCCAGGTCAGAGAGGGCAGGGACATAAATGTACACTAAAGTGCAAAGGTATCCCAAAGAGATAAAACAAACTCCATTTACAGCATGAAGGTTTACAAATGTACACCTGTACAACCAAGGAAAGCATCACTACTAAATTAGCAAGGTTTTTATAATAAACACTGAAACGAGATTTGCTTTCAGTGAGGATAAAGATATATTTTTAGAAGGTAATATCAAGCACAAAAAGATAAAATTATATGCAAAACTGAAACACGCTCTTATGAGAATTTTATTTTCTATCAATTATTACTGACAAATATAATTTATAACATTAAGGAAAAAGTTTATTATGGTTCTAAGTCTAATATTCTGAGGGCTAAAATAAGATGAATACAGATCAATAAAAAATTTACTTTTAAAAAATTCAATGTATTTTACTAAGCTATCTTATTAAGGATTTGGAGGACAAACTGCCAATTTTAAGTTCTGACTCTACAGCAGCAAATACTAGGGGCATAAAGAAGCAACTTGAAAAGCCAAACTAAGGAAAACAAAAGTGAAAAAATTTTCTTTTTTATAAAGTTTTTATTGTTAGTCTATTACATTTGTCCCATTTTTTCCCCTTTGCCCTCCTCCACCCAGCCCAGCCTCTGCTCCTTCAGTCAATCCCCACACTATTGTCCATGGGTCATTCATACATGTACTTTGAAACTAAAAAAAAACCCCCACAAATTACAATGAATCTATTGGATATAACAAGAAGAGTGAAACTGACAGTCCAGGCCAAAAGTGTGATTGCTGACATCTGGACATATTTTTCTTTCAATTCTGGATTCAGTTTATTCCTGTTTTTACATGGAGGTAACTTTGAAAACTCAAATATTTCAGCTAATTAGTGACAAAAAGCAAGACTACACTGAATAATTTATTGATACTACCTACTGTATTTACCCTTAGAACTTGAAATTCCTTTCATACCAGAATTCATTACATTTGTTTGTTTTCTGACTTAAATCAAGATCTATGCTATTAAATTTTGCCTTGTTTTCATTTTCCTAAGAAAACATCCAAAGTAACTTCATAAACAAAAAAATTCCGTTATTCTTCTTTGAATCATCACTCCCAAACTGGGAAGTTGTTCAGATTGAGAAAACAGTAAATCCATCCCCTTTCTACAATTTTGTTGAAACACAGCCTTGCCTTAAACATAAAAGCTCAGGTTTAACCTAACCATTCTGTTAAAAACATACATATCAAATATATAAGACTTTGAGGGCAGAACACCTGGTATTTGTTTAAACATTGTCAAATTCTCACAAATAGCAGTTATTTGAATGATGACCAAAAAATGGCTCTATTATAAACTTTTTCTCTGTCCATAAACTATAGAACGACATATAGCTAGGAGCCTAGATTTAGTATATTTACTAATTAGTATCCATTGACCTGACCAGTTAAGTTTGTAATTTCTTCTTTCTGCCAAATGCTGATAGCACCTAGCACCTTAAATTTTTGTGCTTTGGATTGTAAAACTCTTTACTACTAATCCAACTGCCAAAAGAGCAATTTGGTTTTTCTTTTTTGGCACACATCTTCCTCCCAGCAACATTCATATTATAATACTATTCAAAATACTTAAAATATCCCTGTGATGGCACAGGAAGACAGTAACTTGCACAAGAGTAAATTTCCATGACAGATAAATTTAAAAAAGGAAAATTTCAGCTATATCTAGTGATGTATAGCAAAAAATTACATTTTAATTGAAAATAAGATTTTTATATCATTTTCATATCAATTATTTACTGCCCTACTGACAATGTTATTTTATTACCAGTACTTTCAGTCACTCCTACATTTACCCATTTAGCATTCAAGAACTGACAATATTTTCCAGAATGGTATGACTACATGCCATTGCTCTTCTATTACTGACAATATTTCTAAAACTTATTTTTTAATATACTTTATTTATTATGCTATTACAGTTGTCCCATTTGCCCCCCTTCATTACCCTCCACCCTGCACAACCTCTCCCACCCACATTCCCCCCCCTTTAGTTCATGTCCATGTGTCATATTTACAAGTTCTTGGCTTCTACATTTCCCATACTATTCTTACCCTCCCCCTATTTTGTACCTACCATCTATGCTACTTATTCTCTGTACCTTTTCCCCCTCTCTCCTCCTACTCCCCTGTTGCTAAACCTCCATGTGATCTTTTCTCTGGTTCTGTTCCTGTTCTACTTGTTTGCTTTTGTTCAGATGTGGTTGTTAATAACCGTGAGCTTGCTGTCATTTTACTTTACATGTTTTTCATCTTCTTTTACTTAGAAAAGTTCCTTTACCATTTCCTATAATAAGGGCTTGGTGATGATGAACTCCTTTAACTTGACCTTATCTGGGAAGCACTTTGTCTCCCCTTCCATTCTAAATGAAAGCTTTGCTGGATAGAGTAACCTTGGATGTAGGTCCTTGCTTTTCATGACTTGGAATACTTCTTTTCAGCCCCTTCTTGCCTGTAAGGTCTCTTTTGAGAAATCAGCTGACAGTCTGAAGGCAACTCCTTTGTAGGTTACTGTCTCCTTACCTCTTGCTGCTTCTAGGATTCTCTCCTCCATTTTAATCTTGGCTAATGTAATTATGATGTACCCTGGTGTGTACTTCCTTGAGTCCAACTTCTTTAGGACTCTCTGAACTTCCTGGACATCTATTTCCTTTGCCAGATTGGGGAAGTTCTCCTTTATTATTTGTTCAAATAACTTTTCCACTTGTTGCTCTTCCCCTTCCGCTTCTGGTACCCCTATAATTCAAATGCTGGAACGTTTAAAGATGTTCTGGAGGTTCCTAAGCCTCTCCTCATTTTTTTGAATTCTTGTTTCTTCCTTCTTTTCTGTTTGTTTGTTTCTACCTTCTGGTCCACTCCATTGATTTGACTCTCAGCTTTCTTCCCATCACTATTGGTTCCGTGTGCATTTTCCTTCATTTCACAGCATGGCCCTCATTTTTTTCATCTAATTTGTAACCAAATTCAACCAATTCTGTGAGCATCCTGATCACCAGTGCTTTGAATTGTGCATCTGATATGTTGGCCACCTCTTTGTCACTTAGTTGTATTTTTTCTGGAGCTTTGATCTGTTCTTTCGTTTGGGCGTTTTTTTTTTGGTCTTGATGTGCCTGCTACGTAGTGAGGGGTGGAGCCTCAGGTGTTCTCCAGGGTGGGGCAACCATTGCTGGGTTGTGATGCTATAGGTGGGACAGGGGTCCAGACAGGGGTCCGAGAGGGAACAATGGTGCTTGTTCTGCTCTGTCGGATTTCAGTCCCCTCTGCCACTTCCCCAAGCAAACTGGGCCTTTCTGGTGCTGATTCCCATGTGGGTGGGTTTGTGTATGTTCTAGGATCCTGTGGGTCTCTCCAGTGAACTCTCCTGTGAGGCTGAGAGTCTCTTCCACTGCCTCAACCCTCATAGTTGTTTTCAATCAGCGTTTTGAGGCTGTATTTCCTTGCGCTGGATCCCTGGGTTGTGTGGTCTGTCTCACTCTCCAGTTTTGCCTGGTTTATCTGCATGCGAATGTGTGACCGCCTGGTCAGCGAGCCACCTCGCTCGCCTTGCTGAGTCTGCCTGCTGCCACCCTGAGCCCAGGGTCCACCTGCTTCCGTCTTGAGTTCCCAGGGTCCATCATCTGCTGCCTCGGGCACCTGGGGTCCACCAGCCAGCACTTTTTTTTGCCCCGACCCCTCTCCAGTGGTCTGCCTGACTCTGCCCTTCGTACCAGTCTGGATGAATGTGTCTATATTAACTCTTTAGTTGTCGGACTTCTCTGTACAGTTCAATTTTCTGTCAGTTCTGGTTGTTTTTTGTTTTTAAATTTTTGTTGTTCTTATTTTAGTTGTGCAAGGAGGCACAGTGTGTCTACCTATGCCTCCATCTTGGCTGGAAGTCTAAAAAACTTATCTTGATAACCAGTCTGAGAGAAATAATTTGTCATTTCCTTTTACTAGCCCAGCTCTTGAGAGCAGGCAAATTTAATGTCTCCTAAATTGCAAAGTAATTTGTTCTGTCATTTTTGTTTACAGGACTACTAATGGATAGCAATAAATGATGAACTTTCTACTTTATCTTCTGTTTCCTAGTTATGAAGTCAATGTCTTAAAAATTTTGTTGTTGTAGATTAAAAAGATAGAAGCAATGAAGCAATGACCTTAACTGCTCGCAATCAACTATTTTATTTTATTTAGCACAAAATGATATACTTAGTTATTTTAAATTCATATAACAGAATTATTTAACTTGTCTATTACCCAAAAATGCAATATAAAATATCAAAACATAGCTAAAAAAGGGGGTGGGGTGGGGAGAAAGGAAATGACAATTTTTGAATGTTTTGTTAAGCAATATTAAGTTTAAGAGCTTTAAATTAAAAAACAAAAAAAAAAAATGTTTCATCTCTTTACTCGATTTGTGAAAATGAACCCAAAACACTGCCATTATTTAATTTTGAGAGCATCAAATAGTATATGAAACACCAACACTTCACAACTTCTGGAACATCTACATTTTATAAGTGAATAACTTTAGAAGAGGTCATACACATACAGTCATACAGAATCACTGACTACTGTCACTAAGTCCTACTTTTGAATCTTAAAGGGAACTCCAGGCATTATTATCTATTAACAGGAAGCATTCCAACTATGAAATATTGCAATTACCTGTTTAAAAGACACTTGAGAGTATCCAAGAAAGGCTGTTTGCTTAGAAACTTATAAAGGAAATGAAATGAAGTTAAGAATGTGACATTATGTTAGAAGTTAAATGATACCTGTTTTTTTTTTGAAAAATGGACTGCTCTCTAATACCAATACCAATACCAATACCAATACCAATACCAACTGAAAAGATTTCTTTTTCTAAGACTTAACATTGAAGAAAAGTTGAGCTGGCTTCCAAGGGATCAATAAGGAAACCCAAGCATTGATTATGTAGAATTCTTTGGGGATTTGCAAATGTTTCCATTTTAGATTTCCAGTGACAAAATTAGAAAAAGGAGTGACCTATGACATTTGGCATTACTCTTCAAGCTGGCTCATTATTCAAAGTTTTCAATATTTAATTTATTTCAACCCTAAAAACTAATTACTGAGTTCAGTGGCTAATCACCTGTAATCACAAGGTCACTCTTCAACACATACACATTATTTACTGGGTCACTAATGCAATGGGTATGAGGTAACGTAAGAAAAGCATCTGAGGTACTATTAAACAGGGCCATCCCTCTAACATCAAGTTTCTTTTATTTAGAGATGTAGAATTAGCTCAAGAAATAGATGGAAATGAATCATTTTGGCATAGGGTCTCAAATATTTTTAGGGAATTAAGTACCTTGTATGTTTATCATGACCTACTTGGATTTGAGAATTTTTGAGGATATTAATTTTAGCTGACCTGTTAAATTATTTCCTTAGAATTTACTAATTTCCCAAAAGTTAAATGAATCAGGGTAAAATTATTTCATATTCTAAGAGGTGTGCATGTATGTATATAAAATGAAGTAAAAGGGATTGCCTCCCTTTTTTCCCCAACTCCTGAAGCTTAACAGCTAAATTTTAAGCACTCACAAAGAAGTCTGGATTGTAACCTAGTGAAATGTAAAAAAAAAAAAAAAAAAAAAAATTAATGAAAAAACAATTTCTTAAGTGGAGAAGATACTTCCAATTTATAAAACCACAGGATAACTGTCAACGAAACTGAATAATGATGATAATGAAAAAAGACTGTTACTTATTTGTAAATTCCTCTGGATGAAAAAGGGTTTAAGATTGTTATTTTCAGATTTAGAGATGCTGGGGCCTGGCTGTAAAATACTTCCTCAAACAGAAAACTTACCTATGGCAATGGCATTATTTTTGCTCTAAATTGGATTAAATAAATACAAACTTCAATGTGTAGAGAGGGTAAGGGGAGGTTAGAAAGTTAACATTCTAGGATGGCAAAAAGAAAATCAGAAATAAAGCAAAAAATGACATTAAACAGTAACTTTTTAATAGTAATGGTAGAGGGACTGTGAGTTAATACTTACAAGGTAAAAATTGCTGAACTAAGTATAGGCTATTTCATTATGCTCTTCATTTTATCATTATTAAACCTACAAAAAAGATAAAAGTGAAGACTTTAAAAATTTTTTTCATGTTAGAAAATTTACAACTGAGGATGACAATCAATTCTTTGATCCCTATGAAGCATATAACAATCATAGATTATAAAATCCAGCAGCAGCATTTATATATTTCAGTCCAGAGTATTATCATTAATTTTTAAAACTCACTTTTCTATTGCTTTTACCTTCTTGAAGTTCAAAGATCAAATATATATGTGTAATTAAAATTCATACTTCAATGTCTAACTTGAAGCATACTGGTTTCTGGAGAACATCATATAACTGAAGATATCTTAAGATAAATTCAAGATTATACTTCAAGATTTACCAATCTCTCACACACATAGATATACATATATATTACTGCAAAATCTAAAAATCCACATATTGCCCAATTTCAAGAATCTATCATACTACAGGATGAATACAAAGCTTAAGGTAGAGTTTAAAATGCATATAGAAATATTTAAAAATGTTACAGTCTATGGCCAAATCAAAAGAAAATATAGTTGTGGAATTGGAGACAACTGTAGTTGAACAATAAAAAAAGTTAAAAAAATAAAAACATAATTAAATAAAAAAATAAAAATAGGAAATTAAAAAATAAAAAAAATAACTGAATTCAAGAGTAAATGAAAGAGTAGTGGTAAGAGAAATTACTTCCCTGGTTGCTCTTTAGAAGAGTAAGAAGGGTTAAAAGCCAGTAGGGGAAAAAAAAGAAACATTATATATCCTATCTTTAAAAACAAGAATACTTAAAAATATCCTAGAAACCTAAGTTGGTTAAAAGATTTGATTTCTGTGGGATATATCATGAGGGCTGTCAAGAAAGTATCCAGCCATGTAATATAGGAAAATAGAGACATCTATGGAAGAAAATACAAGATACAAGAAACATTGTTCATAGGGCAGTGACACCTCAGACCCCTTCGAAGTAGGCACCTTGGGACCTCCCACAGTTCTTCCAATCACCATCAGCTGCCCTGTCTTATTTTCCTGACTCTCATTGACAGTCTGAAATCTGAATTTTAGTTTTGGGAAAAGCCAGATGTTGCAAGGCGCCAAATCTGGGCTATAGCAGGGTTGTCACCTGGGTGATTCGATGTTTCAGCAAAAACTCTACAGGAGAGGATGCATGCATGAGTGTGGGCACGATGTCTTGACGAAGCTGTCCATACCTGCAGCTTTCTGAATCATTGAAGTTTCCCCAGGGAATGTTCAAGCTTATTACAAAATTTGATGCAGATTCATTGCTCTACTCATTCATTCATTTTGAATGTGAGGCCCCACAGTACCCATGCTCACTCAATGGAACCTACTGCCCCCCTGACTAATATAGTGAAGTCGTCATTGTTCAAGCATGCATATTCCAATCCACTCTCCTTGCTGCCAGGTTACACTGATGTCTCGCAAACTGTTTTCATTATATTAACAATCATCAGACTTTTTCTCAACAGACCTTGTGTAAGTTGCTTTTTTGTTTTTTGAATCCTCATCCAAGGATATTTTCATTGATTTTAGAGAGAGACAGGAAGAGAGGGAGAGAGTAGGAGGGTGTGAGAAACGTGTGTGTGTGTGTGTGTGTGTGTGAGAGAGAGAGAGAGAGAGAGAGAGAGAAAACAGAGAGGGGGGAGAGAGGGAGGGAGGGAGGGAGAGAAAGACTGATGTGACAGAACTAATTGGTTCCCACAACCTAGGTATGTGCCCTGACCACACTGAATCCACAAACTTTGGGTGGGTGGAACAACGCTTCAACATCTGAGACACCTGGCCAGGGCTAAGTTGTAGTTCTTACACCACTAACAGTTAAGCACTAACCACAAGTAACAGAATACAAAGAAGAGATTAAACCCATCCATACTCTTAATGAAACATTCATTCCAATTATGCATATTATTGTAGAATGTCTTCACCAAAAAAGGTTAGTTTTTCATTAATATGGACAAAAAATCAACATTTTAAGTGCACTGAAAAACCAAGAGACTACCAGAATAATCTCCACATCCAACCCCTAGCCCTCCAATCCAGCAGTTATTTAATTCTAATATTCTGCCTTTTTTTTTTTTAAGAAAAAAGACTACATATATAGTTGAATCCTTTTTGTACCATATCCTGATCCTATTCTCTTCTCTCTTGAGATACAATCACAATCCTGAATTTGGTACTTATTTCCTATGCATACTTTTAACATTATTTCTACAAATTGAAATATTTAAAACAATATACAGGGTCTGGCACAAATAACACCCCTTTGTATTACATAAAATGTTTAAATTACAAAATCATAAGCATGAAATTCTGTAACATAACAATATCACACTCAAGCACACCATATGACATTTTAGGTGAAACGTTCAAATTGCTGTCCATCTGTGCGAGACATTCATGTACCCAACTAACCACACTCAATGGTGTTACTTCTGCTGGATTCTGTATATCATTGCCTCCAAGGTTTATACAAATGTTACCATACCATATATATATCATACCAAATTTTTTATGCTGCATAAAACCTTTTGCAACTTATTTTTGTCACTCATCTGTGACAATACACACAGCTGTCACTTAAACAGCAGTATAACAAAGAGTTCATCATATGACTATGTCACAATTTGCAATTTCTCCTGCTGCTTAACATTTACGTTGCTCTCAGATTTTTTCCCTACTGAAAGTAAAAGTAAAACTGTTTCACACATCTTAGTTTGTCTAGGACATTTAAGAATGGAATTGTTGGTTCAAACCTGTGTATATCTTCAATTTTACTAGAACTTTGTCAAATGCTCCCACAAGCAGCATAACAAAAGTTACCCTTTTCCAATATTTGAAACTACATTTAAGAAAAACAGCAACTATCTAAATGGGAATTTAAACAAATTCTTAAGTGATCACTTCACCAAATGTAGATATACTGAATGTTCTAATAGATCAGGCTAATTTTAGCCCAAGGTACTTGAACAAAAGTAAAGCTCGCATAATACAACTTTCCTCATGATTGGAAAAAAATCAAGATCTAATCTAGAACAACTGCAGTAGAAATGAAAAGATTCATAATTAGTTATTGAGCTTACAAACACCATGACCAAAAAGGGAAAAAAGCAGAAATTATAAATGGTTTATTGGTATGAAGAATCCTCTCTCATTTAATTTTGGGCAGTGCTTCTTAAAAAAAAAAAAAAAAAGGTCATAGCTTGGAAAAAAACACAAATTCCTGAGCTCCGGCCCCAGCCCTAGATCCTGATTCAGCAGGTTTGGAAAAATGTTTTATTCTAGGTTATTTTGGTACAGGTAGTTCACGGACACTTTGCACAGTAATTAAAATCAGCAGTAAAAACAAGGTATTTTTAATATAAAGGATTATGTACCTCACATTTTTGTTAAGGGTCATTTAAAAATAAGTATTGTTATGTTAAATTAATCAACATATTAAAACATTTCAGTATTAGTAAAAAAAAGTAATCTCAATTTATGGTTGAATATGTTTGACTTCACAATCTTAAACCAGGCTGTGGGCTCATTTATCACCAGATAACCAAGCACATTCAACAAAGCTTTTTTGGATAATAATAGTAGGGAGCTAACATTCTTAGTTTACTGTAATTGGTAAGGAAAAACATTAAGAATGGGGGTGATCAGGTGTGATTTTTAATGAAGATTACCAGGGAAAAACTGTAATTACTTTTTTAAAGAAATGCTATTGCAAATGTCAGACTTTGAATTAAGACATTAACTAAATTAAGAAATATACTAAAATGTCATTGGTAGCTTCCAGCATGAATACTACAAATGGTATCAGAACTTCAACAGAAATCCAATATTCACTTCCATGTAATTACAACCTATTGGAATTATTTAGATATAAAAGAGGGAAAAAATGTACAGATATTTAGGTGATGCAAATTTATGCAAATTCAAATTGTAAAAATCAAGATTACTCTCTACACTAATTAAAATTACGAAGTCCTACTTTCAAAAGATTTAGAATAACCTGAACTTTCAAGATATAAGACATTCTAATAGTAGAGACATGAGTTTCCATGTTCAGCATGGTATAAGGTGGTGTTTTTTGTTAGAATGAGGTCAACAAGCTGGCTTTGTTTAGACTGGGCTATATAAAACAAAAATAATGTGGGCTCAGAATATGGCCCCAAAATAAAACAAACACTCATTTGTGGCCACAGTCAACTTTTGTTTCCTCAGTATATTACCTAACCTGTGTTATCAGCAACTAATTACTAATTTTTCCCAGTCTACCAGCTTAAAAGTGAAAAACATTAAACACCATACTCACATACTTCCAGAAGACGGGTTTCCATTCAAACAAAAGAAATTAACTGAATAAAAAATTACATTAACTATGTAAAGTGAGAGTAAATAGTAAAAAATAATGAGTCTAAAAAAGTATCTACTATTCTCTTTATGCTCTTTTGGGAAGATATATTTTTGCCAAAGAATGTATTCATTATACTACAGATGGGTTACACTGACAGTGGGGCCTTTCCCACCTAGTCTGTAAAAACTGGTGGGTACAGGCTTTTCTGGCTACCATCATTGCATATTTGATATATTTAAGTGCAAATGCTGACTAGTAGCAGCAATCTCCCACTCCCTGTTTTCAGCTGTAAGGGACAGGAACAAGGGCTGTGGTGATCCTTATTTATTCACTGTTGCTGCTTCTGAAGCAGCAAACTGAGAAAAGCTATACAATTAATAAGAAAAAGCGGGATGGGAAGAAAGAAGACAAAATTGGCGTTTTCATTAGAAAGAGAAGCTATAATGTATCTAAGGAAATAAATTAATGACACATAATGATCTGCAACTCCTAGTTTATATTTAACTGCTCAACTATCAACATTCTCACTGTTTATCAAGGTTCAGGGTAAATTCATAAAGAATATTTTCTCTATTCTTCTGAAGAATAGAGAAAATATGTAAAAATTAATCAAGAAATGGAATTACATTTTGCTTATAAAAAGGCCTAAACTCCCAGTTCCCACATATCTAATCACCACCATATACAGAGGATGTTAAACACTACTAAGAAATAACATTTTAGCACATAAAGTTTTCTACAAAACTTCCAACTATTAAAAATTTTCTACGTGTAATTTAACTACTTTAAATGTGTGATGCAAAGCTAAAAACAGTACATAATTATCAACTAATGATAACGGAAATACAAGTTGTTCTGTCAAATTACCTTTAAAATTAAATGTGATGCTATTTATGAACTTAAATCTTTGTATTTAACTGCAATTCTTATCTTTTAACATCTAGGAAAATTGTGACTCTGAAAAATATTTAAAAAGTCAGAAAAATTAGGAAACCTATACATTTTTTGGAAATGCTAGATATTGCTGACAAATTTTAAAAATATTTGGTCAAGAAAGCTAGGTTTGAGATTAAAAGTATAAAATACAGTAACATTTTAAAAATTCAGATCAAAATACTCTGGAAATAAAAAACCCACCCTTTATTTTTCTAAAAATTGAAAAAATAATTTTTCTGCTAAGCAGCTCAATAAAAATAAACATTATTAATAATAAAAATAAAAAATAATTCTGAGGATCACAGGATAATAAATTATTAAATATATGCATTTGTTCTAAAGTTATACAATAAAAAACTAACAGCAAATAACAAAGGATTTTGAAAATTTAAGACATTCACAAACTGATAAATTAATAAACTATTAGATTAATCAGTATCAACTGCTACATTTGAAACGTGCTGTACGTTTTTGTTCCAAGTGACTGTAACCATGAAAATAGGAAAGTAAAATTAAGCCAAATTACATGTTAATGAAATATCAAGTGTGCTTTGTGTTGTAGAGAACTTAAATCCTCACATTAAGTGTTGCATTTTGAAAATGCTTATCAGAAAATGTAATTCTGATGCATTAGGTCTTATTTGAAAAAATAGAAATAGATTGAAGATACATTTGCTAGTCAAGAAAAGAACAAAATATACACAACAAAACGGCTCAAACATTTAAAAAACTTTTATTATGAAAGATACTGTATCTACTCTTAATGAATCCTCAGCAGCACTATAAAACCTCCACTAAAGAAAGCTGCAATAGCTAAAAAATTGCTTAAAATATTCCTCTATTTCAGTTTATTCAAATATTCTTCCCCCACCTAAAGATCACTATTTCAATAAAATAGGAACACTGACAGCATAACTGTTGTAACAATTAAGAATTTTTCTTTAAATGTTATTTAACCCTAAAAATGTATTTAAGCAAAAATATACATATTGCAAAAATAATATATAAATTTATAACTAAAAAATAACAATAAACCCTTTCTCTCAAAATCTGACATAATGAACCACATATCAAGGCTTAGTTAGATATAGATAAGCAGATCTGCAAATTTACAACAGTCAAAATCCTTACAGAATGTCCTTTAAGAAGAAAGGAAAAGATAGCCAATCATACTTTGCAGTAAAAGTTTTTTTTAACTTGCCTAATAAATTAACACACACTACAAATTAGGGTAAAGTTCCTTACTCTGTAAGAACTGACTAAATACAAAAAACCTGTTAATATCTTCATTGATTCTTTTAGAAGTTAAATTACTTACAGAAAAAAAATTAGGAAGTTTATGAACCAGTATATAGAGAGGACAATTTTATGATACTAAAAATTTGTGTTCAAATAGTCAGTTTTGACAACCTCAAAGAACATAAATCACAAACTCTCAAAATTAGGAACAACTCTGTAAATTTATGTCTTTATTTACAATATATATGCAAAAGACCATTTAATTCAATAAGGCTATGTGTAAAGATACCTGGACTGAAAGTGATAAATTGAACCTAAATTTTTTCTTTTGGACACTCAGAAACTATATGTTTTTACTTTTCATCTGAGTATATTCTAACTTGGAAAACACTTGTTAAGTTAGAAGGAAGCAAATTTTTATTTTCTTCCTATTCAAACTAAACTGCTTTTTAAAATAACTTTCTCAAATCAAAGGTAAGAAGATATTCTAATATTGTATTTATCTCAATCACCTTCAGTATAATGACATCACCACCTGAATTCACCCTGATATTAAACTGACTTCTATTAAATTTTAACATTTTATTTAACTTTAACTGTTAATAAATTTGCATTCCTGGATTATCTATCTAATATCTACTAATACAGAAGCAAATAACGTTTTTAGTATTTTGATGTGTATCTCAATATTCAGAAATTTTTAAACATCTGAGAATTTTCTTTAAAAATATTTAACATTGTTTAAAAACATATTTAAAAATAAAAGTAGTTCTATGACCATGATAATTACACTTCACTCTTAAGACTAAATTACACCAATGAAAGCAAACCTTTGTAAATTCTTATACTTTAAGTATAAAAAGTAAATATTTTAGGTGAAAAAATATTTAAAGAAAAAATTATAGAATGTTATAATTTAGTAAACCTCAGTTACCTAGCAAATATTTTTAAAATAATTATTATGGTTAATTCTTTATCATGTGATTAAATACTTTATAATACAAAAATTACCCAAGTAAAATGTAGTAATACTTTAAGAAGTTCATTTTCATTATACCAAATTGCCATTTTGAAAGCAATCTAGAATTTTATTAGCTAAGTATCTGAAATTTTTAAGCTATACAAATCAGAGAAAATAAATATGCTATAGAAGTGGATGTATTATAAAGTTTTTTGGAGGAAGACTATAAGTCACTAGAAATTTTGGCATTCTACAATTTACTTTTTAAAAGTTTGCAACTTTTGACATGAACATTTTAAATATTTTACTTGGAGTACCTATGAGTAAGATATTAGTTTCTGCTTAGAGTAGGTTTTTCAGTTTCAACCAAATTGCCACTTTTAGTTAGGCTACTACTTGTAATACTTTAAATGCTCTTAAAATATTTTCATTAATTTTATCTAATTTTATCATTATACCTGTCACAAAGCTAAGCACCAAATTCCACTTGATTTAAACCTTCCATTTTATAAGATTTAAAGTCTACTATTTAACTTTTTTACATATAACACTGTAACAACCTTACAGGAAAAAAAATCCCTATATATACTTATCTTCAGGCTAAATAAATTCACTTGGAGGTGGACCTAATACAAGATAACATCAACTATATTAAAAAAATCTGGAGTTTCAATAAACAAGAGCATTCAACTGTGGCCACTTCACAGGATGACTTTGGTATTAATAAATCTTCACTGATTTTTAGCTCACCTAAAACGTCTAGCTTTACCAAGTGTTTAGGCCAATTGCAAAGATATAAAATTGTATGCTTTTGAAATTCATTAGTATATCTTAATCTCTTAACATGTTCCAATGCATTATGTGAATGTACAATCAAAGAAGTTAGGTTATTCTCCAGAACTGGCTTTCTTCTAAAGGTCAAAACCTGCAATAAAAATGTCATGTATTATAGCATAAAGACACTAAACAGATTTCCACCTCTTGCATTTCCATAGTGGATCCCTGAACACAAAGATAAGGTCTTCAAAACGACCTCAACCTTGCCTATGTTAAAAAAAAACACAAAAAACACTAACTTGAACATGATGTTATTTAAATAGAGATAACTTGATTAGAAACATATGTGATATGTTTTATCATTTGAGACCTCTTCAAACAAATCAGATTAATATGTTTCTGCCTTCATTTCTCTTTAGGGCTTTAATTTTAAAAGCAGTGTAGGGGTGTGCAAGTATGTGTGTATTAATGGGTATTAGAAAACTAGTAAAGAGGACTCATAATGAAAATATCAGAGATATAGTTTGTCTGTGCTTCTAAAACTCATAAAACCCAGTTTAAAAAAACTCTCAAGGGATGGAGAGAAATTTTTAACTACCTTTCTCCCCAAATTATGAAATTCTTAATGATAAATTACCATTATTTTCAACTTCGGTCTTTTGCCATGCCTGAGTGAACAATAATATTGATATTTCCAAGTATTATAAGACATTACAATTGTAACACAACAAAATATAGAATTTACTCTTTAAACAAATTAAAATATAAGTAATAAACGGATGACTATTGGGCCAATGTTTTTTTAAAAAATTATTTCCAAGCAGAAGTGATGTAACCAACTAAATGTATATAAATAGCTTTTTTATTTGTGTCACCTGTATCTTAGTGATTTAGTGGCTATCAACTAATTAAAAATATTAAATTGTCAACTACCAAAGATTTATAATGTACTATTTGTGACCCATAATGCTCTGAGTTTCCCACTTTTACTTGAAAATGACTTAGAAAAAGAAATGAAAACCAAGTAAACTTTTAATCCTCTTCCACCAAATATTTGATTGTTTACAGGCAAAAACCACACACATATAACCTACAAACACCAGTTCAAATAGCATAACATTTTTAAAAATTAAAATAATATCTACAGTCTTCCTCAAAGATACAAAGTTTTCTATATTTAAGCACTCTAAAAATTAAGTTATCAACTTTAGAAATCACAAAAGGAAAATAGTAGACACCAATATGTACTCTCTGCCAGATACTAAGTTTTTAAATAGCAGAAAAACAAAATATACTAAATAATGAACAAAGTGAGTTAAAATACAAGACAAATATTAAATCAGATAAAGATGATGTAAAAAAACCCTTAAAATAGTAAAACTCAAATCTATTAGAAAGCAGCTTATTTTTTATATTCAGAACTCACAAGTCTTTCCAGTACAAAAGATAGAATTAAACAAAAGTATATTAAATGTCTCATAATTTAATAAGTATATAAAATAAAATTCATATATATTTAACACCAATTCTAATATTTGAAACATCTTTCTAAAAGGCAGATCTTTCAAGCATCTCTAGGACAGTCAAGGAGGAAAAAAGGCAAAAGAAAATAATTTCTTCACCAGAAATCAACATTTTTAGGAAGGCTTTACAGTCACTTATATATGCAAATAATCAGACAAATATAGAAACATGTATTAGTAATGTGATATCCTAAAACTGGTGTGACTCACACATAATATTAAGGCAACTCTGAAGCTCTAATAGTCACTTGTAAAAACAATGAAACAGCTTAACATCATTTTTGATACATTTGAAATAAAGTGGTAATTTATTATTGATTTCCTTTGGTCTTAAGAGAGGGTCTACCAAATTTCAGCAAGTCATAGTTTGAGTTCTAATTATATATACCTGGCACACAGTATTTTTGAGTTTGCTGAATAATAAAAAAAAAGAACAAAACTACATGTACACTAATACTCTAAAATATGACAAGTCTTTCTAAGATGTGTTTTCCAGTTATAATCACATCAATACTATGTTTCTTTTAAAAAAGAGTTAAAAAGAAATCAACATAAAATCATTAAGCTTCATTAAACAAAAGAAATAAAAGACAAGAGCCATTAGGCCAGTAATTTTTTAAATGACAGAAATTTGTGTAGAATATTTCAAAAGTGTGTAAATTCATATTCTAATTGATTTTTTTAATTGGAGAAAGTTTATATATCAAGTAGAAGAAATACCTAATACAGTCTTCTGGCTATATTTTTTCTTTTTGTAAACCCAATCAACTAATCAACATTTCTGGATTAAAGTATTTTGTTACATTTGAACTGTTACTACATACTGATAAACAAATAAATAGAAATAAAAATAAACGTAACTCTCCACAAAACAAAAAACAAAAATATAGTACACAAAGATGATGATACAAGGAATCCAGAATATGAAAGTTATTTTGAAATTTTCACCCTTAGCTCTCTAGTTCATGATAAACATTAAAAACAATACTAATCCAATTAGGAAAAATAATGTTACACAAAAACACCTAAGGCTATACATTAATACAGTTGACAGCATTTAAATCAAGTCTTAAATTGTACTTTTGTTTGTCTAGGAAGGACAAACAAATGAAAATGAATATTACCAGGGAAACTCTCTAGTTCCTTCTCCCCTACAATATGTACACACAGATTTAAAAAGAGTTGAGCTATTGAACCAACACCTTTCCTCATCATTGCTTTCCTGTGGTATTATGACTTTTCTAATCTTTACAGTACAATAGAAAATAAATCAGAATTATATACATAATATAATAATTAAATGCATCTGTTGGAAACATAAATAGTGTTGCACCCACAAATCTAAAACTAAAATCTTCCTTCTAATCTACCATCTCATAAAAAGTAAAATATATTTGAATGCTGTGGGTTTTATTTAGGTGCTAGTTCATTCTCAAGCTTTAGGTGTAGTATTTTGATCCTTCAGTTCTTTTAAAAATGGCTTATTAAGCAAAACAATCCTCACCCATCTGACCCCCAAAACAAACAAAAACCAAAAAGCAAAGCATTAAAAATAGTATGTTTAAATTTAATCAGCCTGGTAGAATTTGAAAGCCTTTCCCTACCCTCGAAACTCTCCAAGTCATATAATGACCTGAATGAAAATTAAAACATAAAAAACAAAACAGTAAACATGCACACACACACACACATAAAACCCTCACTAGCTCAGGTATCACAGGCAAAATTACATTTAAAATAGAAAAGAGGTTTCCCACAACTTCATCAAAACAAATTTTATAAAAAATCATTAGGATTTTCTATGAAATTTTCATGAAATGATTAAAAATAAAACAGCTTTGAAAAAAACATAATGAACACGGGTTCTGTAATTGCAATTCTTGTTATAAAGGCCCAAATAGTAAGATTTATAAACTCAATTATTCCACTTACTGTTATATTTATAGCCCTGCAGAGATTTATGATAGTTTTAGTATCTTTTCATTTGAGTATTTCCTATCCATGCTTATTTGACCTAATATAAGAATACAAAATTTCAAAATTTCAACTACTATTCATAAAAAGATATAAATTTCTATTTAATTAAAAGAAAAACGTTTAAAAAGGATCAAGAGCTATCTTTTTAATCAGTGAATTTACCGATTTTCTTTGAAAACCACACCCAACTTTTATCAAGATGCAAGTAAATGGAATGACAAGCTTGGTCATAAATAGAAATTCACTGATGGCTGTCCCAAGCAACATTAAAAATCAACTTAAAACCGACCAAATAAATCACATTGGGTACACTGTTGTATGCAATATTTTCTTCATGATACAATTATTAAAGAAATGAAATCATATATACGCACCTGTGCATACTTACCTGCTGTATTGTGTAAATTAAGCAACATACATTTCTTGTAAATAAAGTTTTAAGCCCTCTGCAATGGCTGAGTTAGTAAAATCTATGTATTTTAAATAAGATGTGACAAGTTTCTTAAAATATATACAATTTTTGTAAAAAATGTGGAAAACTCTTAAAATCAAGAATGTTTCTTTTTACCAAAATAAAAAAAAATTCTCCCGCAATCTGAATTTGAGAAATATATGTAGTTTATGATGAAAATTTTGTCAAAAGAATAAAAAAAAATCCAAATGCTTCACTCAGTTTTTAACCAACAGAGAACAGGGTGAGTACATAAATGTGATTTTTGCCAGCAGAATACTATTTTGTGAAAATTGCCTCCTCGATTTTCATTAAATATACATTTCAGAATTACTCTAAGTTTCTTTATGAAAAAAATATTAAAGACCAGCTGTTTTTAACAATCCGTGTTAACCTTTTGTAATTATTTCCGTGGTTCTCTAAAAATAACATTTTTCGTAAAGTCGAGTATTATAATCTAGTGTTTAACAATTCAAAGCCCCCAGTCCGCTTTCTTCCAGCCAATCAGGGGATTCTAGTTTTGTCCAGTGTCTAGTCCAGTGTTTTGGGAACTCCGTTAGATACAATTTCAAAAACAGCACATTGCGCTCTCCTGTTCTCTTCGTGGAAAGATTGTTAAGTGAGGGCGGGTCCCCTAGTCTTTACAGAAATAAAAAATCACTCAATCGTTACTTCAACTCCGGGGGTGGGGGGAACTTTACGCAAAGGACCCTGAACAGAGTGTGACTGCGGTTCCCCTGCAGCGTTATTCCTCTTTGGGAACAACCGAATAGCTGTTGCAAAACCATCTCCTGTGTGTTCTCAACACAGAGCTGTGCGCCCCACACGCAAAACATCGCGCCGGCAAAGGGTTAATCTAGTGGCTCCTTCACCGCAGAAAAGGATTCCAAATCCAAAATATTTATAAAGGTCAAAGTCAATAAAGTATTACTTAAAGCCATCACTGGCTCAAAAGATTCGAGATGTCGAGTAAGAATTGGTGGAATCTGGGAGCTAAAAAATAAATCTATCACTAAAGTAAATGATAAATACATCCCTCTTCCCTACGCCTGAGTCAAGAGAGCTCCCCCAAAAAGGTGGAGGTTGCAAAATTACCGCTAAACCGTCCGAGTAAAGACTTTTCAGGAGGAAAACATCGTTACTGGTGCACCGATTGTTTTTCTCCACACGACACGTTTCAAAGGATGGAGAAGAAAAGTCTTCTAAGAAAAGTGCGACTTGGGGAAATCGCAAAGAGAAAGGAAATTGCAAGCTCAAAGCCCCAGCTTTCATCTCACCCAAGACCCCCTCCCCCAAGAAAGGACAACACCGGAAGAGCAAATGACAAAAATCACAAGCAAAAATCGAAAGTCCAGCATCTTCCTTAGGAGTCCGCTAAAACCACAAAAGTCTGCCCCCTCCCCATCTGTCCCAAATTGTTAAAGCGGTCAGTGCTATCCCAGCCCGGACCGAAGCCTTCAGAGCCAGAGTGCTGCATAGTGAAACTCACATTCTTAGGGCACCTCACGTTTTAGCTTCAAAGACAATATACTGGGCTGGGTCCGCCACGACGGACGGGAGGAACCCGCTACTCCAGGTCCTCAATTTCCGCCGACCTTAACTTTCTCGATACGAAAAGACCGCCGTCCACAGGCGGAGAAAACTGCGATAAAAGACTGCTCGGTTCGGCAATAGGGGAGGAGGTGCTCATCCCCCTGCTCCTGTCAAGAAGCTGCTGCCTGCGGTGCCCCGCCGCACCCTGGCCGGGTCCTCTGAGGTCCTGCTGACAGATCCAATGGGCGGCGGCTGCTCAGTAGCAGCCAGACACCGTCCCGCTCAAACTGCTACTCCCCTCCCCCCACACACCCGCCTCTCAGTGCTCCCGCCACATTCTGCCCGCCACCGCCCACTCGGAGACACCTAGTTACCCCCAACCCTATCTCCTCACATTTTTCGTAATTAAAATGAGGGTGGACCCAGTGCCCATTTCTTGCACCCCCCACCGCCTGCAGGTCCCACCACTTCCACTTCCCGAGTCCCGCTCTGCTAACTTCAGTCTCTTACCGACCGCGCCAACCCTGGCGAAGCTCCGCGAACTGTTCTACCTCGAAGGGATTTTTGGAGATATTTTTAGTGATTTTTTTGATGGAGTCCTAGTGGCGATACACTCTCGATCAGGTTATCTCATCTCTCCGGCTAAATCGATGGGATCAGGCATCACTCGAAAATGGCGCCGAAAGCGCTGAGGCTCCTCATTCAAATTCGTTATAGCCAACCCCGCCGCCCCGGCGCATGCCGGGAACGCGGGAGGCCTTCAGAGCTGTCAATACCGCCTCCAAACACCTTCTCTGGCTTTCCAGACAATTGTACGCACGCGCCGACTCCTCCCCCAACCCCGCTCCTTGCACATGCGCAGAATTATTGCTGTTTTCTGTCGTTCCATTGCTTCTTTAGTAGCAATCAGTCTACCTCTTTTCCTCGCGCTTGCGTTCAGGTCCTTCTTAACTCAGCCTCGGAGGTAGAGGGCCACTGGGGACCGTGAGCCCGAAGGTCCATAGCCTATATATATCACTCGGTGGGCATTTCATGTAATGTTCGAGGAAAACAGATAAAGGTGCAGCTTAAGCGAATAGAAACACGGCTTATTGCCAGTGTCTAACAACGGAATGTGTCTTCGAGACCATCTGTATCGTATGGATACACATGAACTTAAAACAGCCCCGCCTGTGTGCAGAGCTCTCTCTGTGTGTCAACTCTTTACAGGAGCTATCGCATTTAAGCCTCAACGTTGTGAGGTAGGTACTATTACCATTCTTAAGTATTTTGCCTAAAGGAGCACAGGTAACAAACACGTGATGAGTATGTGGGCTCCACATCTGTCAGTTTATGGAGCCCAGGCATTCCCCATGCTGTGCAAGCCAACCTAAGCACACACAGGCGTAGTTTTCCCGGCTCAACAACCACGTAGGTTGACCTTGCATTCCGTCTGCCTGCCGGGACTTGAGGAGTACATAAATTTGCCCGGGTCCTTGCCGGTCCTGTTACGAAGGCGCTTCATCGAACCCAGTTTCTCTCAGCATCCTACTTACGATTCTCTCGGTTTGGGAGATGTGAATGGATGAATGGGCAGTCTTTGGGTATCACTTAGGGTGATTAAAAAAAAAGGCGTGCTAAGTGAACTGAATTTAGCAAAGGTGGGTTTCTGTTGTGTGACACACTGATAAGTAATACCTAGTTACCACGTATTGCCTGTGATAGGCACGGTGCTAAATAAACGATTTGTGGATTGATCCTATTTATATCTCACAACATCCCTAAGAAGTAGGTATTATACTTATTTTACACAAGACACCCCAAGACTCATATGAAGAAACTTGTCCCAAAGTCTTACAACTAGTAAGTGGAAGCACAAGACCTAGGCAAATCTAACCATCAAAACCTTCAAAAATAGTGCACTATGATAGAACTAAATAAACGATGAAAAAGTTGTCAGTATTTTAACACCTTCCTTAAAAACCTCTTTCACCGGTTCATTTGCTTGGTAGAAATATGCTATCTGCCAAGAGGCTAGTTAAGATGAAAAAAATTTTTTAAACTGCCGTTGATCCTAAATAATTGGAGTTTAAGATTATTTTTATTGGTTACCTTTTTCCTGATTCTGAGTTATCAAGAAGTTTCTAAAGAATCCAACAGTTTTAATCTGGGTTATTGCTGGGGGTTTTTTTTCTTCCAGTTTGTTTTGCAAAACAACTTGTGATGAACCATAACTGTTTAAGTATACTATGACATACCATTGTGAGGGTTAAAACAATGAATATGAAAGTGCTGGAAGTGCTAAGAAGTAAGGAAATGGGAGAAGGCCAACACAATTTGCATTAATGAGGTACAGTTGGAAAAGATGGATTTAAATAATTTGAGATCAAGAAGAAACATGGCTGTATGAACAGTATGTGTGTCTTATATCTGTATTGTACGTTGGGTACTGGGTAAGTGAGTGAACTCTGGAATCAATGCACCTGAGTTTGAATCTCAGCTCTGCTACTTGGTGTAACCCTATATGAGTTACTTTTCTCACTTTGATCTTCTGTAAAAGGAGTAATGCTAGTACCTCATTTGGTGGTTGTAAGGATTAAATGAGCCAAATATTAAGGACATTGAACACTGCTTGGCATATTAGTAAATATTAGCTAATGGTCTTTAACCCTGACTTTTCAAAATGGCTTAAGAGATATTTTAAAAATCAAACTATATTTAGTGCCATAGGAATTAGCATTCATATTCAAGAGTCTCTCAAATGATAAATTAGCCTGACTTACGATTTTTGCCAAATAGGGTAATGATTTCTGTCAGAAGAAAAAGGATGATAATTTGTTTTACCATTTCATAAGAGTAACATGGAAGTGGAATGGTGCTATTCCTCTTTCTAATTAGTAAAGTTAAAGAAAATAATCAGGCCTGTCTAAAATATATAAAGTAAAAACCATCCAAATTTTTATCATCCAGAGATAATTACATATCCTTTTGTATTTTAAAAATATAATGTACCTATGAGGGGAATCAGCTAGGGGAAGTCTCAATAAATGATATATTTGGGGAACTTATCTGCAAGATTGTATTGAACTTCATGAATTGGTAAATTTTTGACCTAGCCCCCTTTTGGTATAGTCTTTCAAGAAAATGGCTGTATATAAAATCAATGATGTTGTTGATAAATAATAACATTGAGGACCAACTCTATGTCAGGTACTGTGTTAAGTATGTCTGTGCTAAGTATGTATTCATTTTCCCCTTGAATCCTCATGATAACACATGAGGTGTATGCAATTATTATCTACATTTTGTGGAGACTAAAGTTTCTATGAAGGTTACTTTTAGATTTAAGTCCTGTTTTGTTTCAAATCTTATTTAATAAACCCAAAATCTTTCATTAAACCTTCTTTACTCACTAAAATGGAAGAAAACAAAACCAAATAACATGGTTCCTGTGCCTGAACAAAAAACCCAATTGGAAAAAATATTTTGCAAATGAAAAATTTTATTTGACTACAGGGGGTGCAAATTCCTGAGCTGAATTTTAAAGTAATAAAGAAAAACGGTTTTTACTTCAAACCATTAAATTCACAGATAAAACACTAGTAAGAATACCTTTCCCAAATTTTAATACTCCACAAAATGATGTATATTATGAAAAGAAAGAACTCAATTATTTAGGAACTAAATTAGAGCAGGTTTCAACTTTCTTTCGTCTCGAATACAGTGAAGAGTTAATCATCCCTTCTCCACTTTTTCACCCACAAAGTTTGTGTCTCTGCATACTCTTGTCATAAGAGTAGAACTGAAGTAATAATTTAAAATCTGAGGTTTTACCTGGAAACTGGAATGCAATCACTAGTTAACAAATAGTAAATAAGGATAGTGTGAAGGACAGAGGTCTTGTACTCTCAATGCTTGTTTTATCCTTTCTACTAATAGGAAGTAACCTACAACTGATGGGATGTTGGCTTCAACATATTAACTTAATTAGATAAAATTATGAAATCTGCAGATCTTTTCCTATTTTAAGAAAGAATGAAGACTCAAAGAAGAAAACCTTTTGAAAAATAACTTGAAAACTTAGTTGTTTTTTTAACTTATCTACGTAGGTACCTTTTATTTTCTTGTTCTTATTTCTCCAACCTAATTAAAAAACACTTTATTCGGAAATTATTTCAAACTTACGAAAGTGGGAAATATAGTTCAGAGAACACCCATATCATTTGCTTCCTTTTATGCAGTGTCTCTCTCTGTCTTTTCACAGTTATGTATGTTATATACAATTTGTTTTCTGAACCATTTGAGTTGAGAGTGTATACTCAATACTTGAGGGTGTATTTCTTACACACTTTATAAATTGACATTGAAATAATACTTTAATCTACCATCATATTCCAGTTTTGTAGGTTGATCCTTGTACCATTTCCATCTGTAGGACAGATTCAGTCATGGGTGTCCAACCATTTGGCATCTTTGGGCCACACTGGAAGAGTTGTCTTGCTCCACACATTAAATACACAAACACTAACAAAAACTGATGAGCACGAAAAAAAAGGGTTTAAGTATATTTATGATTTTGTGTTGGGCAACATTCATAGTTATCCTGGGTCACATGTGGCCCACAGGCGACAGGTTGAATACGCCTGGTAGGGTCAAGTACTACATTTAGTTGTCCTGACTCTTTAACATCTTTTATTTTGGAACATTTTCATAGCCTTTTTAAAGAATCTTTAATTACCTCAACATTTTTGAAAAATGCGGCTTGTCTCCCCACCCTCATTTTTAAATTTTTTTTTTAAGATTTTATTTATTTATTTTTGGAAAGGGAAGGGAGGGATGGAGAGAGAGAGAAACATCAATGTGCCGTTGCTGGGGGCCACAGCCTGCAACCTAGGCGTGTACCCTGACTGGGAATCGAACCTGCGATGCCTGGTTCGCAGCCCGCGCTCAATCCACTGAGCTACACCAGCCAGGGCCTCCCCACCCTCATTTTTAATAGGATTTCTTATTTTGTTGTTGCCTGATGTTTCCATATGATTAGACCAAGGTTATACATTTCAACTGGATCGCTGCACAGGTGATATGTGTTCTATTCAGGATATCACTTCTGGAAGCATGTGAAATCCATTTATGATTGATGGATTGATGATGTTAATTTTGATCACCTCATCCATATGTCACTTGAATTTTCCACTCTATACTTATTTTCTTCCTGGCAATTAATAAGCAATTTTTTTGTGTGTTTCCTGCACAAAGTGAAACATCTTTGGTTATTCTGTTCAGGGCACATATCTGGGTTGCAGGTCTGGTTCCTGGTGGGGCATATGCAAGAGGCATGCAATTGATGTTTCTCTCACACATCAATGTTTCTCTCTCTCTTTCTCCCTACCTTCCCCATTCTCTAAAAATAAATAAAATCCTTTTAAAAATTCCTGTTTAAATTGAGCATTCATTATTATTGATACAATTTTACCATAATGGTTACAAAATAATCCAACCAATCTTGTACTCCCTCCACATTTACCAGTTGGCCCACAACATACTACTGCAAACAGCCTTTGTATGTATGTATGTATGTATGTATTTATTTATTATCTGTATTAACTTATAATTCTTGTTTTTCCATTTCTGTATTTTATTTTCATGTGTGCTTTAATCTGTATATTTATATATTTTGTACATACATTTTTTGGAACCACTTGAAGGTAAGGTATGTACATAATGAATTTTCACCTCTAAATATTTAATTATTTTTGTGTCCAAATTGTCCCAGATTTAGCTAACTGCTCCTGTGTCCTTGTGACATGCCTACATCTTTTTCTTTTTTTAAGCACTTCCTAACTTTTCGGTATAATAAGATATTCCATGTTTATCTTATCTTTACCTGCCCTATCCTAGAATTAGCCTTGTCTCTAAAGAGCCCTGTTGGTGGAGAATGGTATTAGAGACCAAGGCTAGGTGTACTCATTGATACTTCAGTGTCTTCTTCTTGGACCCTTAAGAGGCAGAGTCGGAAAGATGTGTGTATGTGTGCATACACACACAAACACACATATACCTACATATACATATATTGAATTTGTTTATGACATGGGTCTAATTTTAAACTATTTTTATTATAATTGAGATATCATAGCAACATTTATGAATTTCTGAATAAAGGCAGTGAAATCATAGTCCACACAAACAACTCATATATTTTCATGTTTGTTTTAGTTCATGTCTGTACATCTATCTAATTTGATAGGGTTTTAGTGTGAAACTTTCTTTGTTGTTTTCAACTTAACATGTCATAAGAGTCTGAGTTACTACATCATTTTTAACAACCTTCATTCCAAATTGCTGGGCTACATATTATGTATTATTTAGCTGATCCTACCATGCATCTATTACTGGCATTTAGATTGTTTCCAATATTTTGCTATTGGAAAAATAGTTCTGAACAGAACACTTTATGCATACTTTTCCTAATTGACTTTCTCATTTATTTACTTATTTATGGGAAGATTTCCCAGATGTGGGAATAGCAGCTCCCAAAATGTAGATATGTTTTGAAGAGTTTGATGTGTACTGGCACACAGAATTAATCAAACACCATATCAGAATTGGATAAATAGAGATGAAAAGGATGTAGTCTCTGTTAGCAATGATATGAAAGTCTAATCGAAGAAACATAAATTTTTTTGAAAAAATGTACTTTGGTCCAGGCTGGTATGGCTCAGAGTGTTGAATGGTGGCCTGCAAACCAAAGATGGCTTCTTTGGTTCCTAGTAAGGGCACATGACTGGGTTCCAGACCAGGTCCCCCATGGAGTGCACATGAGAATCAACCATACGTTGGTGTTTCTCTCCCTCTGTGTCTCCCTCCCTTCCCCTTTCTAAAAATAAATAAAATGTTTAAAAAAATAAAAATTGTAGTTTGATGAATATAGAAGAACAGTGTTTAACCTAGGTTAGTAGAAAGTGGCTCAGGAAAACTTTTCAGGAGGAAGTTATAATTGAACTGTGTCTTAAAGGACAGCTTGATAGAGCTTTCTTGAAGGAGACCTTAGTGGAGCCTTAAAAGACTGGAATGTTCCAAGTGTAAAAGAGAGAGTAGAAATAGGCCATAGAAAGCCCTTAGAGCAGAATCATTGGGGTGTAAGAAAACAAGGAGGTTCAAGAAAATTCAGGGAGTTAATGTAATTGGTTGCCTAGTACCTTTGCAGGTGAAAAAGATTTGCCTGATCAAGAGGATAGAGGTTAAACAATGAAGGGTCTTGAGTGTCACCCTTATTTTGATACAATTGAAAAATCTTAAACCAGTGAGTGATGTGATCAGGTTTATATTTTAGAAATTACTTTAAGAAGGATACTGGAGGACAGGTTAGAAAATACTAGAGACATGAAGAAAAATACTCCCTTCACATTAATGGCATGAATAAGTAAAGGCTAGTGTCAATGTAAATTAAAATAGCCTTTTTGGAAAGTAATTTAGCAATATATAAAATAGGGTTGTAAAGATATTCATATCACAATTCCGACTTCTGGCCAAGATGGAGGCATAGGTAGACATATTGTGCCTCACGCTACCAAAAGAAGGGCAACAAATTTAAAAGCAAAAAACAACCACAACTGACAGAAAATCAAACTGTATGGAAATCCGACAACCAAGGAGTTAAAGAAGAAACATTCATCCAGACTGGTAGGAGGGGTGGACACAGGCAGCCAGGGGTGGCTGAAGGACCAGGGTGGGCAAGGCTGCAGCTGGTGGGCAAGGAGGTGGATGGCAGACTTGGTAAAGTGGCAGATTGCAGACTGGGAAGTCCCACATTCACGTGCAGATAAACTGGGAGAAACAACTGGAGAGTGAGACAGACTGCACACAACCCAGGGTTCCAGCTCAGAGAAATAAACCTCAAACCTCTGATTGAAAACACCTGTGGGGGCTGAGATGGCAGTGGGAGAAACTCCCAGCCTCACAGGAGAGTTCATTGGAGAGACCAACGGGGTCCTGGAATGTACACAAGCCCGCTCATACAGGAATCAGCACCAGAAAAGCCCAATTTGATTGTGGGTAGCTGAGGAAGTGACTGAAAACCAGTAGAGAGTGGAGCAAGTAGCTTTGTTCCCTCTTGAACCCTTCCTCCACATACAGTGTCACAACACAGCAAAAGGGGTTGCCCCACCCTGGTAAACACCTAAGGCCCTTCCCCTTACCACGTAACAGGCACACCAAGACAAAAAAAAAAAAAAAAAAAAAAAAAAAAAAAAAAAAAAAAAAAAAAAAAAAAAAAAAAAAAAAAAAAAAAAAAAAAAAAAAAAAAAGCCCAAATGGAAGAACAGATCAAAGCTCCAGAAAAAATATAACTAAGCAATGAAGAGATAGCCAACCTATCAGATGCACAGTTCAAAACACTGGTAATCAGGATGCTCACAGAATTGGTTAAATATGGTCCCAAATTACATGAAAAAATGAAGGCTATGCTAAGTGAAATAAAGGAAAATGTACAGGGAACCAACAGTAATGAGAAGGAAACCAGGACTCAAATCAATGGTGTGGACCAGAAGGAAGAAATAGGCATTCAACCAGAACAGAATGAAGAAGCAAGAATTCAAGAAAATGAGGAGAGGCTTAGGAACCTCCAGGATATCTTGAGACATTTCAACATCTGACTCATAGGGGTACCAGAAGGAGAAGAGCAAGAAATTGAAAACTTATTTGAACAAATAATGAAGGAGAACTTCCCCAATCTGGCAAAGGAAATAGACTTTCCGGAAGTCCAGGAAGCTCTGAGAGTCCTACAGAAGTTGGAATGAAGGAGGAACACACCAACGCACATCATCATTAAGTTACCCAAGATTAAAGATAAGGAGAGAATCTTAAAAGCAGCAAGAGAAAAGGAGACAGTTACCTACAAAGGAGTTCCCATAAGACTGTCAGCTGATTTCTCAAAAGAAACCTTGCAGGTAAGAAGGCACTGGAAGGAAGTATTTGAGGTCATGAAAAGCAGGGACCTACATCCAAGGTTACTCTATCCAGCAAAGCTACCATTTAGAATGGAAGGGCAGATAAAGTGCTTCCCAGATAAGGTCAAGTTAAAGGAGTTCATCATCACCAAGCCCTTATTATATGAAATGTTAAAGGGACCTATCTAGGAAAAAGAAGATAAAAAATATGAACAGTAAAATGACAAAAAACTCATAGTTATTAACATATGAACCTAAAACAAAAACAAACTATGCAAACAACTAGAAAAGAAACAATCACAGAAATGAAGACCACATGGAGGGTTATCAGTGGGGTAGGGGAAAGGAGAGAGGGGGAAAAGGTACAGAGAATAAAAAGCATAAATGGTAGGTACAAAATAGACAAGGGGAGGTTAAGAATAGTATAGGAAATGTAGAAACCAAAGAACTTATATATATGACTCATGGACATGAATTGAATGGGGGGAATGCGGTTGGGAGCGGGTAAGAAGAGTGGAGGGGAATAAGGAGGGGAATGGGACAACTGTAATAATAGCATAATCAATAAAATATATTTAAAAAGTATGATTGGTTCCCTGTTCCCTATTGTCTTTGAGGGAAAAACAGGATTTTTCTTCAAGAGAAACAAACATTTCCTTGTTTTTGAACTGAAAGAAATGTTTTAGTTGGGTTTTATGTAGAGATAACTTAATATATTGTTGATAGAATATATGATAATAATAGTAAGTAAGAATACTTGATGATAATAACAATTGTAGTGTCTCCCCGCCCTCCCCGCCAGAAAAAGATATTCATGTATTTTCTGCCAGAAACTCTAATTTCAGGAATCTAGTCTAGGTGAAATAAATCCAAAATATAGGGAAAAAATCTATACAAGATCCTCATTCAAGATTAAATATAATAGTAAATAAGTGGGGATAGAAGAACCAAATGTTTAAGAGGAAGATTATTATTATTTTAAATATTTTATTTATGAGGAAGAGAAACATTGATGTGACATTGATACATTGCCTCCCATACACACACTTACCAGGATGAGCTGTCAACCTTTTGCTTTGCAGGATGATGACATCCAGCCAACTGAGCCGCACTGGTCAGGTCAGGAAGATTATGAAGTAAATTGTGGAATATCTATTGCACTTACTATTAGCACCATCACAAAATGATGCATACCAACATGGAAAAAATGTTTATAAGTGTAACACATAAAGAAGTGTAATTAGCATGATTACAGCTACTTCTAAAAAACAGAGAGTAAAATACACTTAAGCAAAAACTCTCAACCCATGTTAATGTTTTCTAATCAAAGCTAAAAATATACAGGTAAAAGGCCAATCTAAAATTTGGAACTGTTGATACCACCAAACTATGCTTCTAAGGAATATTGGTATTCTATGAACTAGTCCAGTGATTCTGAAACTTTGAGAATTTTTTGAAAGTTATAAATCCTTTCTCTAGAATCATGCACACAGGTGAACAGTTTGCATAATTTCAGAGATAGATGATGGGGTTGATGGAATTCCTAAAGAAAAACAGAGGAAAAACTGCTCATATATAGTAACAGAATACTGGTCCTCTCAAAGATGTCCATGTCCCAGTATCTATGAATATGTTATGTTATATGGTAAAGGTTTCAGATAAAATGAAGGTTTCTACTCAGATGACTAAAAATAGATTATCTCAGATCATCTGAGCAGGCTGATTATAAGTACAAGGTTCTAAATGTGGAAGAGGGAAACAGAAGAGTCAGTTGAGTACCAAGATATGAGAAAGACTCAATCACCTATTGCTAGCTTTAAAGATAGAAGCAGACCATGAGCCAAGAAATGAGGGCAAACTCTAGAAGCTGAAGAAGGCAAGAAAAAACATCTTCTCCCCGAGAGCCTCCAGAAAGGAATGCAGCTCTTTCTATACTTTGATTTTAGCCCACTAAGACCCGTTTTAGAATTCTAACCTTCAGATCTATAAGATGATAAATTTCTGTTGTTTCAAGCCACTAAGGTTAGGATGGGTATTTTTTACAGTAGCAATATAAAACTAATATGCACATAAACAGCCTTTTGTTTGTGTATTGACGTGTGGCTGAGGTAGTGGATATGCATACATACGTATATAGAGATATATTTCTTGGTTTCAAGAGTTTCCTAATAGCTGGGACTGAGCCTGTTCTTGTTTTCTGTCTTTAGCACAGTTAACTGGCATTGAAAAATATTTGATGGGAATGAATGGTACTAAACAGAGAGAGAGGATCACCAGTTGCTGTGTAACCTGAACAAATTTGAGAATCACTTGTATGTATTCTTTTTTTCCTCAAAGATTTTATTTATTTATTTTTAGAGAGAAGGGAAGGGGAGGAGAAAGAGAAGGAGAGAAATATCAATGTGTGGTCGCCTCTCATGTACCCGCTATTGGGGACCTGGCCCACAACCCAGGCATGTGCTCTGACTGGGAATTGAACCAGCAACCCTTTGGTTCTCAGCCTGCACTCAATCCACTGAGCTACACCAGCCAGGGCCACTTGTATGTATTCTTATAATGTCCAGGTTGAAATTTAAAAGTATATAAAATGGTAAATATTTGTTATATATTGAATATGAAGGCTATTTTATAATTGAAATAAACTTATATTAACAGTATCTATTACAAACAAGGTATCGGGGGGGGGGTTGGGAGTTTTTTTTAAGATTTTATTTATTTATGTTTAGAGAGGGAAGGGAAGGAGAGAGAGAGAAACATCAATGTGCGATTGCTAGGGGCCGTGGCCTGCAACCCAGGCATGTGCCCTGACTGGGAATCAAAGGTATCGTTTTTTAAGACTGTTTTGTACTTGTTTACTATCATATATTTGAGACATTGTGCTACAAATAGGTATGCTTAGGATTTTTACCCTTCAGAAACAACTACACAACTAGAAGTAATATAATAAAGACAAAAGGGACAAGGTTTAATAATATCTGCTTTAAAATGTTTCTAATCTGTGTCCTATAGCACAGCTATTGTTTTAATCCTCATCTGAGGAAATGTTTATTGATTTTTAGAGAGAGGAAAGGAGGGAGAGAGAAAGGAGAAAGAGAGAAGGAGGGAGAAAGAGTGAGAAAGAAAATCAATGTGAGTGGAAAACATCACTTACTTGCCTCCTGTATGAGGGGGACCACCCCCAAAAACAGAGTTTATTAATAAAAATTATTCATTTATTTTTACATGTTTAAACTTCAGTCACCTTCGAAGTATTTTCCATTTGATGGAATACACCTATCAAGACTTTTTTCCCACTGCTCAAAACAGTTTTGAACTTATCAGTTTTGATGCCTTTTAGTGCTTCTGCCATTTTTTGTTTCACCTCTTCCACATTGGCAACATGTTTCTTTTTGAGGACTTTTCCAATCCAATGAAAATCGCTTGAGATGAGATCTGATGATGCTGAACACCCAGTGTGGCGAGTGCAGGTGTACCTCTAATGGGCTGGCCAAAAAGTTTGTTTGTGGTTCTAGTAGTGCATACTTGTCTTTAACTTCACTCAACAATTTTGCTGGATTATATATTGTGTTGTTGTTATATCAGCATTTTAAAAAAACATCAAAATTGGTGAATTTTTATGTAGCCATTTTAGTATTGAAGATGGAAAAAAATCTGCAACATTTTAAGGATATTATATTTTATTTTTTCAAGAAAAGTAAAATTGCAACTGAAACACCAAAAAAGATTTGTGCAGTGTATGGAGAAGATTCTGTGACTGTTTGAATGTGTCAAAATTGGTTTGTGAAGATTTCTTGCTGGACAATGCTTCATGGTCAGGTAGACCAGTTGAATTTGATAAGTGATCAAATCAAGACATTACTTGAGAACAGTCAATATTATACCACACCAGAGATATCCAACATACTAAAAATACCAAATCAATAAAGTTATTGGTCAAAATGAAAATCATGTCTTTTATTTTGTAGAAAATACTAACTGGACTTTTCGGCCAACCCAATAAATCACCCATGGTGAAACGGGCAAACACATTTAGTCTTTAAAAAAAATTCACTGAATATGGACTTAATCAGATTTACTCCTTCTGAGCTCAAGCACCAGGGTAGCAGCTTGAAAGGCACCAGTGGCATATATGAAGGAACTGAAGTGTCTGGCATCAAGGCAAGAGCTGGAGGACAGCTTTCTGCCATACAGAAAAGTAGACAGAGGACATTGTCCCTTTTCTGAACCCTGTTCCCACAGAGCACCAGAGCCAGCAGGCAAGTGCCATATCTGAGATTCCATCAACCTGGCCAACTATTTGCCTTGACCTGGATATCCCCTGAGACTCTGTCCCACCCACCTTATGAGCCCAAACTAGCTGTTAACAGTGGCTTTCCCATATGAATGACTGGTCTTGGCTCATGCGTCATAACCACCTAAGTCCTCTCAAACAAGTAATAGCCAGCCTCAGAGAGCCTCCAACCTCCATACCTTTTGCTAAGTAGCCATAGGGCCAGGACTAATAGCAGCCAGCCTAGCTTCACAGCTTGGCTTTATCTGGGAACCTCCAGGCTCAGCACAAAAAGCAGCCAACTGAGATTGCTCAAGCAGGGTGGCCCCTGGCAGAGCACAGGTGGGGCCTGACATTGGCCTGTACTGCCTGGGAAACCCCAGTGCCTGTGCAACCAATGGACAGCTACAGACCCCATTGTAGCACCACCACCCTGCCTCTGTACAGCCAATCCTTCATGGAGGGTGGAAGATGGTGGTCAGTGGTCACAGCCAATCCTTGCAGCTGACTGGACTAGGTAAATCCCTCCCATTGACCTGCCAAAAGCAACCTTGCAGTTGAGACAGAAGATTCAACTGCAAGAGGAGGGTGTACTCAGCCCACCTGAAGGGTACATCTCAAATACCCAGCTTGGGTGATAAGGGAAGCTGTACCACTGGACCCTGCAGGACACCTACTACATTAGGCCATGCTACCAAGACCGGAAGTCATGGCAGCAATACCTAATACATAGAAACAAATGCAGTGAGGCTGCCAAAATGAGGAGACAAACATGGCTCAAATGAAACAACAGATCAAAACTCCAGGAAAAGTACTAAACAAAATGGAGATAAGCAATCTATCAGATGCAGAGTTCAAAACACTAGTGATAATGATAACCAAAGAACTTAGTGAGGACCTTAACAGCATAGAAAAGATCCAGCCAGAAACAGAGGATAGAAATGAGGAACAATTTACAGGGAAACAATGATAGAGTGGATGAAGCTGAGAAACAAATCAATTATTTGGAACATAAGGAAGCAAAAACAACCAATCAGAACAAGAGGACAAAAGAAAAAAAAAGGATCCAAAAGAGCAATGATAGTATAAGCAAGCTTCTGGGAAAACCTCTGGCATTCCAACATTCACAGCGCAGACATGCCAGAAGGAGAAGCAGAACAAAAAATTGGAAATCTATTTGAAAAAAAAAATGAAAGAAGACTTCCCTAATTTGGTGAAATAGACATGCAAGTCCGGGAAGCACAGAGAGTCCCAAAAAGATGGATGCAAAGAGTTCCACTCCAAGACACATTATAATTAAAAGGCCAAAGGTCAAAGATAAAGAGAGAATCTTAAAAGCAGCAAGAGAAAAGTAGTTATTTACCTATAGGCCAGTTCTCATAAGACTGTCAGCTGATTTCTCAAAGGAAATTTGCAGGCTACAAGGAATTGTCAAGAAACATTCAAAATCATGAAGAGTGAGAACCTTTAGCCTAGATTTCTCTATCCAGCAAAGCTATCACTCAGAATCAAAGGGCAAATAAAGACCTTCCCAGATAAGACAAATACTAAAGGAATTCATCATCACCAATCCCTTATTATATGAAATGTTAAGGGGACTTTTTTAAGAAAAAAAATCAAAATTATGAACAATAAAGTGTCAATAAATACATATCTATCAACAATTGAATAAAAAAACTAAGAAGAACAGAGACAGAATCATGGATAAGGAGAGCATTTTGATGGTTGCCAGATGGGAGGGGGTGTGAGGGATTAACTGGAGAGGTGAGGAGATTAAGAGCTACAAATAGGTGGTTACCAAATAATCATGGGGACCTAAAGTACAGTATAGGAAATGACATGTCCAAAGAACTTATACACATGACCCATGGACATTAACCATGGTGTGGGGATTGCCTAAGGGTGTAGGGTGTGCTGGTTGAAGCGGGGGAAAGGAAGAAAAATTGTGACCACTGTAATAGCGTAATCAATAAAATATAATTAGAAAATTCATGAAGCTAGGAGTTCTGGCCAAGATGGAGGCGTAAGTAGAAACCCTTCACTTCCTCACACAACCAAAAGGAGAATGACAACCAATCTAAAAACAATAAGCAACCAGAAGTGCCAGAAAATCAAACTTTGTGGAATGTTGACAACCAAATAGTTAAAGAAACATTCACCAGACCAATAAGAGGGACAGAGATGGGCAATCAGGTGGGTGGAGAGGACCCATGCAAGGAGGCTGAGGAGGTGGGGCTGGCTGAGTGAAGCTGCAGCAAGGTCCACAGGCAAGGTGGGGCTGGCTGAACAGGAAACTAAAGACTCAACCTGGCTATCAACTACTATGGGGGTTGCCAGGGCAGGAGAAACTCCCAGACTCACATGACAGAGTTCATTGGAAAGTGGGGCTAGAGCAGAACAAGCAAGTGCATTGTTCCCTCTCTGACCCCACCCCTACAGACAGCACCACAATGTAGCAAAAAGTATTCTTGCCCTGGTAAATACCGAAGGCCCCACCCCACTACAACATAACAGGTGCACTGAGACAAAGAAATATAGCACAAATGAAAGAACAGATCAAAACTCCAGAAAAAGAGCTAAGCAATGAGGAGATAGCCAACCTATATAATGCAGACTTCAAAACACTGGTAATCAGGATACTCACAAAACTGATTGAGCTCTATCACAAAATGAAGAAACAAATGAAGGCTTCCCAAACTGAAATAAAGCAAAGTATACAGGGAACCAACAGTGAAGGGAAGGAAATTGAGACTCAAATCAACGATCTTGAGCAAAAGTAAGAAATAAACATCCAACCAGAACAGAATGAACAAACAAGAATTCAAAAAAAATGAGGAGAGGCTTTTGAACCTCTGGGACAACTTTAAACATTCCAATGTCCAAATCATAGGGGTGCCAGAAGGAGAAGAACAAGAGCAAGAAGTTGAAAAATTATTTGAAAAAGTAATGAAGGAAAACTTCCCCAATATTGCGAAGGAAATGGACTTCCAGGAAGTCCAGTTAGCCTGAGTCCCAAAGAGATTGGACCCAAGAGGAACACACCAAGGCACATCATCATTAAGTTACCCAAAATTAAAGATAATGAGAAAACCTTAAAAGTAGCAAGAAAAAAGGAGACAGTTACCTACAAAGGAGTTCCCATAAGACTATCAGCTGATTTCTCAAAAGAAACCTTACAGGCAAGAAGGGGCTGGAAAGAAGTATTTGAAGTCATGAAAAGCAAGGACCTGCATCCAAAATTGCTCTATCCAGCAAAGCTATCATTTAGAATGGAAGGGCAGATAAAGTGCTTCCCAGATAAGGTCAAGTTAAAGGAGTTCATCATCACCAAGCCCTTATTATATGAAACATTAAAGGCACTTATCTAAGAAATCAAAGATCAAAAACTATGAATGGTAAAATGACAACAAACTCACAACTATCAACAAATGAACATGGGGGAAAAAAAGAAAAACAACAAACACAGAAACTAAGCAAACAACTAGAACAGGAAAAGAATCAGAGAATTGGACATCACATGGAGGTTTTTCGGTGGGGAGGGAGAGAGAAAGAATGTGGCAGGAAGGTATAGGAATAAGAAGCATAATTGGTAGGCATAAAATAGATGGGGAGAGTTTAAGAGTGGTGTAGGGAACCGCCCTGCCTGGTTTCCGAAGCGGTAACCCCCACCAAGGCTAAGGCTGAGGGAGCGACCTTGGACCATAAGCCACTAAGGAGACAAAAGCTTATCTCTCTGGCAGGAACGCTGCTTCTGCTCCTTCTACTTCATCCATAACTGGCCCCCAATGCTTGGTTGGTTAGCTAATGATGAGTACGATTTCCCAAAGGGGGAACGACCTAAGCCAGTCACGATCATGTGGGAGGCCCCCAAGGAAGGACTTTGGGGGCTACAGCAAAAGGGGATGATGGACCCCCGCCCCTTGGCTTTGACAAAGCCTGAGTCCTCATTCTGTCTGTGAGAAGTCTCCTAATCTCTTGGCTGCCTTACTTCCCTTGCTCCACCTATGCCTGAAACAATGAAGGAGAGCGGTGCAACCTTGTGCTGGAAAGGGTGGGTTCCCGGGGAATCAGGCCTAAGAAAGAATATGTAAAATCCTGTGAAACCTGCTTTGCTTAGAATGCTCTCGATTAAATGATAAGGGTCCAAGCAAGAAGTGAGTTTGTTCCTCAAATTTTATAGTTCTTTAGCTATCTGACCCTAACTCAAAATGGGCCCTCAGAGTTCTTTGTTATCTATTGTTTGATCCTTACTGGCTGACAATGATTAATGAGCTTTACCTGTATTCTTGTGCAAACGAACCCAATAAAAGCCCATTGAGGAAAAGGCTCTTGGCCCTTCTTTTTTGAGAGATCGGCCACCTTTGCTCCCCAAGCAGATCATGTCTTGGTAGACATATTCTCATCTGGGGTGGCTGGCAGGGCCCTATGGGTGGAGCCCCCCCCCCCACACACACACAGAGTGGTATAGGAAACAGAAACCAAAGAACTTATATGTATAACCCATGGACATGAACTAAGTGGGGGAAATACTAGAGGGTTGGGGGTACAGGACAGAGGGGCAATAAATAGGGAAAAATTGGGAAAACTGTAATAGCATGATCAATAAAATATACTTTTTAAAAAAAAATTTATTTATTTATTTTTAGAGAGAGGGGAAGGCAGGGAGAAAGAAAGGGAGAGAAACATTAATATGTTGTTGCCTCTTGTGTGCTCCCTACTGGGGACCTGGCCTGTGCCCTGACTGGGAATGGAACCAGCAACCCTTTGCTTTGCAGTCTGGTGCTGAATCAACTGAGCCACACCAGCCAGGGCCAAAATATGCTTTAAAAAAAAAAAATCCTTCTTAATCAGATGGCTTTGTCAGCAAATTCCACCAGTTGTTTAAGGCAAGAATAATTTTAATTTTACACAAATCGATCCAGAGAATAAAACAAAAGGGGCTTGCTCCTTGTTTTATGAAGCCAACAGCAAAGGAAAAGTATGTAACAAAAATATAAGAGCAGAAGGAACTGAACACAATTAATGTCAGAATAATGGTTACCTTTGGAGAAGAGGGAAGAAGTAATTGGTGAAGGGCAGTGAACTGGGCCTCTGGGGGCTGACAACTGTTTCTTGACCTCAGTGGTAGTTTCCACTCATTTGCTTTATAATATATCATTAAGATTCACATTTCTGTTTTTTACACTTTGCTATATGTGTATTAAATTCATAATAAAAACTTGATCAGTATTTTTAAAAAATTCATGAAGCTGAGCACAACCTCTCACAACAGCACCCACTGGTACACTAATACAGATGGTCTCCTAGAGCAGTAGTTTAGCAGTGAAACCTGGTATAACAAGGGGCCTACTCTCTAGAAGATAATTCCAGGTTTTGGGGAGGAGTATCCCATCTATGTGTCCCAACCAGGGATCCAAACCTGTACTTAGGTTTGTGCCTTGACCAGGGATCAAATCCACAACTTTTTTGTGTACAGAACAACACACCAACAAGGGAGCCTCATGGCTGAGACCTATAACATAGCTATTTACTATGAGTTTTTTAAAGTATATTTTATTGATTATGCTATTTCAGTTTTTCCAATTTTCCCCCCTTATCCCCCCTCCACCCTGACCCCCAACCCTCCAGTATTACACCCCCTTAGTTCATGTCCATGGGTTGTACATATAAGTTCTTTGAGTCCTCTGTTTTCTATACCATTTTTGACCTCTCCCCATCTATTTTATGCCTACCAATTATACTTTTTCCTTGTACTTCCCCCCACCCCCCACCTACTTCTCCCTTCCTCTTCCCCACTGAACTCCCTCTGTGTGATGTCCATTTCTCTGATTCTGTTCCTGTTCCGGTTGTTCACTTAGTTTTTGTTTTCATTGTTTTTCTTTTCTTTTATGTTCATTTGTTAATACTTGTGAATTTGTTGTCATTCTGTTGTTCATATTTTTTGGTCTTCTTTTTCCTAGATAAGTCCCTTTAATATTTCATATAATAAGGGCTTGGTGATGATGAACTCCTTTAACTTGACCTTATTGGGGAAGCACTTTATCTACCCTTCTATTCTAAATGAAAGCTTTGCTGGATAGAGTAATCTTGGATGTAGGTCCTTGCCTTCATGACTTCAAATACTTCTTTCCAGCTCCTTCTTGCCTGTAAGGTTTCTTTTGAGAAATCAGCTGGTTTCTTTTGAAAAAACAAGTTTTATGGGAACTCCTTTGTAGGTATCTGTCTCCTTTTCTCTTGCTGCTTTTAGGATCTTCTTTGTCTTTGATCTTGGGTAACTTAATGATGATGTGCCTTGGTGTGTTTCTCTTTGGACCCAACTTCTATGGGACTCTCTGGACTTTCTGGAATTCTATTTCCTTCGCCAGATTGGGAAAGTTTTCCTTCATTATTTGTTCAAATGAGTATTCAATCTCTTGCTGTTGTTGTTCTCCTTTTGGAACCCCTGTAATTCAGATATTGGAATGTTTCAGGTTGTCCCAGAGAATCCTCAGTCTCTCTTAATATTTTTGGATTCTTGTTTCTTTGTTCTGATCCAGTTGGATGTTCATTTCTTCCTTTTCTTCCAAATGGTTGCTTTGAATCCTGGTTTCCTTCTTGTCACTGTTGGTTCCCTGAATATTTTGCTTTATTTCACTTTGGGTATCTTTCATTTGTTCTTTCATTTTTTGACCAAGCTCAGTCAGTTCTGTGAGCATTTTGATAATTAGGGCTTTAAATTTTCCATCAGAGAGATTGACATTCTCCTCATAGCTTAGTTCTGAGGTTTTGCTGTGTTCTTTCATTTGGGCCATATTTTTTTGTCTTGGCACACCTGATAAGTTGTAAGGAGTGGGGCCTTAGGTATTCACCCAGGCAGGGCAACCCTCTTTGCTGTGCTGCCTGTGTGGGAGTGGCCAGAGAGGGAACAATGCAGCTTGCCTACTCCTCTCTAGTGCACTTTCCCACAGACTGGCATGTCAGACTGGAAGTATCTCCCACACAGCAACCCCAGCCTTAGCCCAGAGTCAGCTCCGAGTCTCAGTTTTCTGCTTAACTCAGTCCCCCCTGAGCAGCTCTGCTGAGCTCAGCAGGCAGCCCAGCCCCTCAGCCACCTCTGCATGGTTTTTCCAAGTTGGTCTGTATGTGGTCTGCCTTACCAGTCTGATTGATTTTTCTTTAATTCCTTAGTTGTCAGAATTCCATGCAGTTTGATTTTCTGGCATTTTTGGTTGTTTATTCATTTTAGATTGGTTGTTGTTCTCCTTTTGGTTATGCAAGGAAGCGAAGGGTTTCTACCTACGCCTCCACCTTGGTCAAAACTCCCTATTTACTATGAGTTTTTATTTTTTCAAGTTTTGATATTTACCTAAAATTTCAAATTAAACTTCTAATCTACTTTTTATCTTTTTTTTAGGTCCATGAAGTGTCAGACCCCAAGATGACAACTATTTAATTAGATAGAGCATCTAGTGTACTACTGAAATCATAAACCTACACAACATTTATTGAAATTGTTGGTAAGAATGTGATAAGTTTTTCCTACTAAGTCACCAGTCCACATTCCCTTTTCAAAGTTCAAGCTTATAGTTTATTTTAGATATTGACTGGATCTTTGTTCTGTCAAGTATCTTTGGTAATTTCTTTTCCCTGTAGCTAATTGGTACATTAAAAAAAAAAAGCAATTATAAAATCCTCCTCAGAGATTACTTAAATAATTCTTAACTATATGCTTCAATTAATTAGGTATCAGTATAAGAGAATAAACAGTTTAGAAACATTTATTCTCCAATTGGGTAGATTCCTTTAATGTAAGGTCAATATATGTGCTTTATTATCCATAATATTTTGGTTGATTCTTTAAAACTCATATAAGGCAAAACAAACAAACAAACAAACCTAAAAGTAGTTTATAAACTACTGAAAGTATTTTTTTTGCCTTATGTAATTTTTAAAGTATATCAATATTATTTACATGGGAGAAAATTTATACATGCCTCAGAAAATGTATTTCTGTTTTCAGAAGTTTACTTTGCATGGTTTTGATCTTCAGTTTTTTGAAGTGGCTAGAACTAATTCATATACATATAGCATTTTCAACTGATTTTATTAAGATTATGGAGATGTAAGATTTTTTTCCATATGTGAAGGATTATTTTGCTTCCATATTCTTGGCTGCAGATTATGGGATTGAACTCATTCCTTTACGATTAATAATAGTTAGTATTTATTAGAGAAGTTTGAACTTTCCCCCCTCTTTTCCAATAAGGATACCTGGAAATGGAGAAACCCATTTGTTTGAGTATCTGCTTTCTAAAAGATTAGTGTGACAATAATGGTCTTTGATGAAATATTAAATATAATGTTTTGAAACATGGTTTTAAAAATAATATAAATTTCATAAGCACTTAATAAAGAAAATTTAGCCTATTCAGGTTTGGAAGCAGAATCTTAATGGCAAAAACAGAACTCTTAATAACTGTCACTATAGTCAAAGTGCCCCTGGAGCTACTGAGAACAAATTCATTTCTACCTACATGTGATAACTCTTTAAATATGACCACTATAATTTATAATATCAACCAGAAGACAACTGAATCCCCACTCTCCAAGCATGACTTTAGTTTCTTTAATGGCTTTATGATTTTAAACCCTTCATTGTCTTGGCTTCCTTCTGGTTATTCTTCAGTTTAATAGGGTTGGTTAACTTTTTGTCCTAGCCATTAAAATGTTTGTGTTTGCGGAGCAATTTTAGATAATAAACAAGACTGTAAATAATAGAAATAGATCTATTCTTGGCCTTTACCAAAAGAAAATTGAAGAGTTTTAATAAAGTAAACTTTGCGATGGGTAAAAACTTTTAAAAACTACAGCTCATGATTCTTTCAGAGACTTTATTGACTTCAGATGAGCCTTACCTGGAAGCAGAGAGGATAAAGAAACAGGAATCTATTAACATTCATTTCTTACTTATTTTTAGTAAAGAAAAATTTAGACCTACTGCTCTCTAGAAAATATGATTGAGGATATATGACCAGTTCTCTATGACAGCTGAGAACTGCATTTCTATACTTAATATGTATTTCTTTTAGAACAAATCTATAGGGAAATATTCTCTTTTGGCAAAGAAATGCTTATGCATTTAAAACAAATTAATTCTTTAAGGTAACTCTGAAGAGGTAATTTATTTTAAATAGGTGAACAGTTTACAGTGCTTGCGGGAACACTTTTTCCTTTTCATCATAGGAATAGGCCCTATGTTTTTAATTTAAATGCTTTAATTTTTCTTATTAACATTTCATTTATTTAATGACCCTACACTGTTAACTTTTGACTCAGTGAACTCAGGATGGTATAAAGTGCAAAACTAATATAGAATGGTAGGTACAAAACCTCTTCCTGATAAGAAATTCTTGTAATATATGGTAAATCTAATGATTCCTCATGTACCTTTACTTAAATTTCCTTTCTTTTTATATAAAATTGAAACTCCTAAAGTTTAACTATTTAGATGTAAAAATGTCAGGACATACATTCATATATAACTTTTATTTGCCCTTAAAACTGGACTTGCTTTTGAACATTTCCTCCCTTTATTATAAAATCATGTGCATTAAAAAAAATTTAATGAGCATTAAAAAAAATTTAAATCAGGAATAATTGGAAGGCATTGCTTCTGAAGGCCACTTAACAATATAGCACATTCCCCCATCCTTCCCAATTGACCAAGGAAGGCTCTGTATTTGTCTTTTGTACATTAGCATTATTGAATATCATTCATTTAGTATTATTGAATACTGTACTTTGTTTCTCTTCAGGAAAATTGCACTTTGTACCTTGTAGACTAGAGGGTCCATCTTTCAGGCATCAGAGAGCAAAGTAGGAAAGAAATGGGGAGGTAATGGGATGGCTCTGATCCACCTAGGTCACACTATTATTACTGGAAAGATACCCATGAGAGTACATTCAGTTTCATCATTTTGGGGATGAGGAATGTGTAGAAAATGAAGGAATATAGATTAAGTATTGTATATGACAGTAGAATAGGAATGAAAGGAAGCTCAGTTTATAGGGAACCCAATTCCTGGTGTGGGGTATGTGTATTATGTTTTAAAGAAATTCTGGTGAACAAGGTGTAAAAATGATGTTTTGTTATATAAGATTAATAAGAAACCTATTATTATTGAGCTCTTTAACATGCATCTTAATAATTATTATGGATATGTTTAAATATGCCACATTTACTTTAATAAAAAATGAACAGAGAGTTAAGCAACAACTGCCATGTGCTAAATACTATTAGGTACTCGGGTATAAACAAGGTTTCTGATCTCTGGGAATAGTACAAACTGGATATGTTTCTTTATATACCTTCATAGTTTGCTAATAAGGTAATATATTTGCCATTTCATAATATAAATACTAGGGAAAATGTAAAATTTGCTTTATTGTTATTATTCTTTTTAAATAAATGGTAGTATTTTTTTGTGTGATTTTATAGTCATGGTTAGAAATAATGAGACCTGTGACTAGGGAAGTGCTGGAGATGAGAGAAGTCTAGGAGACTCCCTGGTCCCTGGCTTGGTTGCAGAGTTCAGTGGTGGCATAATTAATCAGGATAGAAACAAATAGAGGAAGAACAGGGTTTGGGGGAATGTGTGTGTGTGTATGTGTATGGGGTGTAGGATGGAAAACTGAGAAAGGGAAGGGAGATGAGAAGCTCAATGAGTACGTATTCGAATATGGAAGATTAAATGGCAATAGGATATCCATGTAGAGGAATTCAGTAGGGAGCTCACCGTGTGCATCTGAGTCTTCAAAAAAAGGCTTGGGCTAGAAGTAGATATCATTAAATAGATGACAATAGGGGGATAGTGGATGTCATCACTTACAGAGATTTGATGTAGTGAGATAATGAGAATCAACATTAGTAAATGGGCAAAGAGGAGGCAGCAAAAGAACTGAGAAGAAATAGCAGAGGGTTGGAAGGGAGCACCAACAATGCTCAGTGTTAACAGAAGCCAGTGAGGGAGAGGTTCAGAGTAAAAGAAGTCAGTAGTATTAAAAGGTAAAAACACATCAAGTAAATTGAAAAGATCATGGGATTTGGTAATTTTGCTATTAGTAATATTTGTCAGAACACTTTTAATGGATTGATGGTGGCAGAATTCTATTTGTTTTGGGTTGGAAAGTATATTAAAATTGAGAGGTTACAATAGATTTATATTATTTCAAGGCTCTTTATTTCTTCTTTAAAGCAGAAATAAAGGGTGATAAGTAGGGAGGAGGTTACAGAATTGAGATTTTACAGTGAAGAGAGTTTAAATTGTGGGGAAAGAGTCAGCAGAGAGGAGAGAGTAAAGCAAGGAGAGATAATACAAGACTCTGTAGGAGAAGAACTATGGGATCAAGGGCACATATAAAGAAATTGACTTGGAAAAAGAGAAAGAATACTTTTTCCTCTGTGATCAGAAGGAAGGAGGTGAAGATAGTTATATGTGTAATTTATAAATGTGGAGCAAGAAGATGAGGGAGGTTCCTAGCTGACAGTTTTGATATTTTTCTGATAAAGGAAGCATAAATGAGATAAGGACATAAGTGAAGTAGCAACTTGGAGTTGAAACAAGATGGTATAAAGTATATGCTCTAAGGAACGGATAGGGAATTAACTAGGATGCAAGGTTATTAGTAAGAGACACTGATATACCTGGGAATCTAGTGTTGATAGGAATAAGTATGAAGCTATGTGGGAGATCATGAGTTGAAAGAAAAGGAAATAGTTGAGGAATGGGGGCTTAAAAAGGTAAAAAAGCAGTTGTTTAGGGATTAATGGAATGAAGAAAAGTAGGACAATAAGTGGTTGTGGTCAGATATCAATACGTTGGAGTCTAAGGCTATGGAGCAATTTCCTGGTAATCAAAAGGTTAAGGGTGTAGCTCTGGGTATAGATTGCTGAATGAAGTAGATTTAAGCTGATGGAGTCAAGAACTTAAAGTTGTTGGATGGGTTGTCCATATGAACACTGAAGTGTCACACAATGCAAGGAGAAAATGCAAGGAGACAGATACTGAAAGCCAAGTGCCAGAGTCATTGATGAATGAGAGAAGGGATAATTGGACAATTAAGTACTGAGAATGAAAGGAATAAAAATTTTCCAAGATTATTGATCATGCTCTTTTTTTCCCCTCACAATTAAGAGTCATGTGGGCAAGGACTGTGTCTTATTTAATGCTGCAAATATTTTTGAATTAATGAATAAACGAATGATGCCATTATTTTTTTAATATTTATTCATATTGAACAAATATTTCTGAAAACTTTTTTGTATTACAAGCAATTGATATTAAAATACAAATAGGAAAGATATATTATTCCTAGAAATAAATATTCAGTTATACTTTAATGGATGAATATGTATTCTATTCTAGACTATAAAAGTGTACAGTAATTTACATAGGGTATTTATATGGATTGCAACCAATTGCTTTTCCCCTGGTAAAAGAACAATCTAATAGCTAATTCTTTGCCTCATTTATTTCCTTAGGATGCAGTCTTAGAAGTGGATTTTTTGTTAAGGTCTTCATAGCAAGCCCATTATCTCTATTTTAGGCCTATTTCTAACAGGTTTGTTTATGTGCATTCTTGTTCTGTCCTGGATTGGAATCAGAAAATTGGAAAGTTTTGTTAATAGCCAGAAGAGTGAAATCTGGTCCTTCTTCACAGGAATAATGATGGGTGTTTTAAAAAACTTGGAATAAAGCACACTTTTCATGAGTGCAATTAGAGATGATTCATGAGCTGAATAACAGGATATAGTGATTAAATCAGAAATGCATATTCAAATTAAATAAAATCTCTATGAATAATCTGTATTTGTTGACAGCATCCAATTTTAGGAGACATTTTAATCATGAATAATCATCAAAGTCATTGCTCCTCAAACTTTTTCACAAAAGTATAGTTAATAGCAGAGAAGAATGAATAATTGCCTAGAAGTTTGGTCTCAAGCCAGAATTTTCTTTAGTTTGATGTTTTGTCCTAAATTTAATATAAATGTAGCATTATATACCATAACAACCCTATGTATAATATAAGTATACTGCTTATAATTTTTTTCAAAGTCACTGAGTAAAATTGATATATGAGAAGACTCCTTCTTTTTATTCAGTCACTTTTAACACCCTGGCATACCACAAGTTCCCCTTTCTCCAAGCTGAACTTCTAGAGGCAAGGTTCTGTACTATATCATGGTTGTATAATATACTTCTTTTCATTTTTTTATCCTACAGTTTAGCCAAGGTTACTTATACTATGGCAGGGAGTAAATTAATTGATGCTTACCCACTTTGAACCTGAGAGTGTCACAGAGACTGAAAATTCAGAGTGAAAATTCAGTATTATCTCCAACAGACTTCACTATAAGAAATGTTAAAGACACCCTGGCTGGTGCGGCTCAGTGGATTGAGTACTGGCCTGTGCACCAAAGAGTATGTGGTTCGATTCCCAGTCAGGGCACATACCTGGGTTGTGGGCCAGGTCCCCAGTAGAGGTTGCTCAGAAGGCAAACACACTAGTTTTTCTCTCTCTGTATTTCTCCCTCCCTTCCCCTCTGCCTAAAAATAAATAAATAAAATCTTTTTAAAAATTACAAATGTTAAAGAAAGTCCTTCAGACAAAAGGTAACGACACCAGATATAAATATAGATCTACACAGAGGAATGATGAGCTCTGGAAAAGGTAACTGGGTGCATGTGAAAGATGTTTTTAAATTCCCTTTAGGATAATGAACTGTTTAAATAAAAATAACAACAGTGTATTATGCTGTTCATAACACACATAAGCAAAATATATGGTAACAATAGCATAAAGGCCTAAGGAGTAAGACAGAAATATGATAGAAGATTCTTTTGCTATATGTGAAGTAGTATATTATCACTTTAAAGTAGACTGTGCTAAGTTCAACATGTATACTATAAATCCTAAAGCAACCAGTAGAATAACAAAACACTAGCTAATGAGCCAACAAAGGAGGAAAGAAAATGGAATCACACACACAAAAATAATCTAAAAGAAGGCAGGAAAATGGAATAATTAACAGATGTAACTCACAGAACAAATGAAACAAATAGAAAACAGCAAAATGATAAACAAGTATAATCATATAAATAATAACATTAAATGTAAATGATATGAGAGAGAAGATGGCAAGCAAGTAGGTGGAAGCTGAGTCCCCCAATTCAAATATTTGGCTGATCTGCTGATAATTAACCTGAACAATCAATGGAATCTTAGTTGATATGAAGTTTAGAAACAAAGGAGAACAGAAGACACTTCACAATGGGTGGTAAGAAAATTGTATAGGTTGAAGGAGAAATAACCTGTATGTGGAGCCCGCACCCATGGAGAGCTTAGTCAGAAATTGCAACTTTGCAGCTCCCTTGCCTCCCAGGGCAGAATTCACACCCCTGCCCTGACCTGGGCCACAGAAAGTCGGGGAGATCCAGGCTACGCACATAGCAAGCAACATACCCATTGCAGTGGCAAACACCAACTGGAAGAGTGTTAGAGAGGGAGATTCTATCTGCACCTGGGTAGGGCAGAGGCAGGCCGCTGCCAGTTGTGACAGTGAGAGACTTTTGGCTTTTTGGAGTGGTGGTATATGCGGAAAACAGTGACTCAGTACTGCAGAAGGTTTGCCCAGAAAGACTATTTAAAAGGGAAGCTAAAACATGCTGGGCAGGGGAACCCATGTGCAGCTGTCCTGCCAGCAAATAGAAAAGATTAAAAGCATGGGTTGCTCCCACTGAATACAGCTGGGCAGAGACATCAGAAAGCTGCTCAAGGGGTTTCTCAGCCCCAGCCGGCACAGCTAGCAAGCCAGAAGCTGTGCAGAGTGGAGAGTTTGTGACTGTGTCTGTTGTGAGGGCAGGGGGCTAGGAACAGAATGGCACAATAGTTGAGCACCTGAGGTTATTTACAGCCAGTCAGAGCCCCCTTTACTGCTGGCAGAGATCAAACCTTTGAGAAAGGAAGGATGAACCCAGTACCCACCTCCTGCAGGATTGCAAGCACTACATCCAGTGGGGAAGCTCTGAAAAACAGGCAGGACAGGCTCAAGAATCCTCTGCAGGGTGCATATCTGCAAGAGAAAGACAGAAAGAGTATTGCCTAAAGGGCCCATTTTCAACTTCTCTTGGGGGGACAAAATATACTGGTTCCTAAGACCCTGTTCCACTGAGGCCAGCTAAGCAGGGAAATCAGAAATTGGTGCAGCAGGGAGGAATTAGGCCCCGCCCAGCCTCAGCTCACAAGCACAGCTGCCATCATCATGGAGCAGGAAAGAGCTGACCTTCTTACACAGATGGGCCCCTCTCTTGAAATAGACAGCTAGTTCACCAGAAACTATACATTATTGGAAATAAGCTGGGACAGACCAAGATGGGTGGTTCAGGGTCAGAGGGAACACCCAAAATTTTCCCAGAACACTGAACAGTGCCTCCCAGGGGAGACTGAAGGGTCCCACCCTCCTGATTGCAAGAAAAACCCCCTCTAGAGGCAGGTGAAAGTGATACAGGCAATGCTGACAGAAGTTGGACACCCATCACTGGACCTTGAGCTCATAAAGAGTCAGAGGCAGATCCAGAAAGAGAAGTCGGAAGGCAAACACCAGACTGCTGAGATGAATTTCACTTAGTTCTTCTTCAGAATTTGTTTTTTTTCCCTTTCTTTCACTTAGCCTTTTCAATATTTCCTCTTTTGCTTCAATTGTATTCCAACTAATTCACTATTGTCTTTTTAAATTCTTTTTATTTAGATTTTATATTATTTTTTTTGAAATTTTATTTATTTATTTTTAGAGAGGGAAGGGAGGGAGAAAGAGAGAGAGAGAGAAACATCAATGTGCGGTTGCTGGGGTCCCTGGCCTGCAACCCAGGCATGTGCCCTGACTGGGAATCGAACCTGCGATGCTTTGGTTCGCAGCCCGCGCTCAATCCACTGAGCTACGCTAGCCAGGGGGATTTTATATTATTTTTTAACTTTATTATTGTTTCAAATCTTGCATTGTACCCTTCCCTTTTCTGACTACATTCTGTCATCACCCTTCCCTGTTTTACTTATGTTTAAACTTATATTTTCTTCCTTTCTTTGCATTGTTCCTATTCCCTACTCCTATTACTTCTCCTCTTCCCACTCAAAATCATTTTTCACTCCTTTAGTCATTTCATATACCCTTTTGCCTATCTTATACTATTCTTAATCTCTCTCCAACTTTATTAATCTTTGCTCAATTGCTGTTGATATTGCTGAGGCAGTATCAGCAGCAATTGATACTGTATTGTTTTGTTTTGTTTTTGTTGAAGTAAGTTTGGTTTTCTGGGTAGTATTGCTTTATTAACAACCACCTGTAAAACAGCATACAAGATGTGGTGAGGGTTGTGATTCCCAGTCAGCCAGCAGTAGAGGAGAATCCACCAACAAATTGTCTACCAATAATTAAAGCCCAAGTACAACAAGACAGCCCATGTAAACAGAATAAAGGGCAACTCTAGAGGATCCAGATCTAGATATCAAAGAGACTGTACCACTGACTCCCACAGAACTCCTACCACACAAGTCCCCTCCACAAAGACAGGCTGGCAAAGTAGAGAAACCTGAGATGCAGACACAAAAAGTCCCCTAAAGTGGGGAGACAAAGAAACTTCAGTCAAAAGCAAAGGAAGAATACCCAGAAAAAGAACTAAATGAAATTCAGGCAAGCAATCTATCGGACATAGAATTCAAAATAATGATTGTATGGATGTTCAGGGGACTCAAGGAGAACTATAAGAAACTTAGTGGGAACTACAGCAGCATGAAAAAGGACATAGAAACTATGAAAAAGAACCAGGAAGAAATGTAGACTAAAATATCTGAACTGAAAAATACACTAGATGGAATTAAAAGCAAGATAGAAGAAGTAGCGGACCAAATCAGTGAGCTGAAGGACAAGGTAGAGAGAAATACCCAGTCAGAGAAACACAATGAAAAAGGCTTGAAAAGAATAAGGATGGCTTAAGGGAGCTTCAGGACAACATGAAACGTAACATCATTTGCATCACAGGGTTATAAGAAAAAGAAGAAAAGGAGCAAGAGATAGAAAACCTGTTTGAAAAAATAATGACAGAAAATGTCCCTAGCTTCATAAATGAAAATGTCAGGCAAGTTCAGGAAGCACAAAGGGTCTCGATCAAGATAAATATAAAGAGGCCTACTCCAAGACACATCATAATTAAAATGGCAAATTTTAAAAACAAAGAGAGAATCTTAAATGCAGCAGGGGAGAAACAGCAAGCAACATACAAGGGAGCTCTGATAAGGCTATCAGCTGATTTCTAAACAAAAACACTACAAGCCAGAAAGAATTGACACAAAATGTTCTAGGAGATGAAAGGCAAGTACCTACAATCAAGACTACTCTATCCAGCAAGACTCTTATTTAAAATGAAAGACAAAATAAGGAGCTTACCAGACAAAAGAAAAGTAAAAGAGAACATCTCCGCCAACCCAGAATTGCAAGAGATGCTAAAGGGACTGCTATAAAAAGAAGATAAAGGAGAGAAAGAGAGAGGGAGGAATAGGTATGGAAAAAATGGCAATGAATAAGTACCTATCAATAATAACTTTGAACAGTCCTGGCTAGTGTGGCTTAGTGGATTGAGTGACAGCCTGTGAACAAAAGAGTCACCAGTTCGATTCCAGATCACAGCACATGCCTGGGTTTCTGGCCAGGTCCCCAGTAGGGGGCACATGAGAGGCAAACACACATCGTTGTTTCTCTCCCTCTCTTTCTCCGTCCCTTCCCCTCTCTCTAAAAATAAATAAAATCTTTTAAAAAATACCTTAAATGTAATTGGATTAAGTGCTCCAATCAAAGGACATAGGGTAGCTAAACAGATGAAAAATATGACCCTTGTATATGCTGTCTACAAGAGACCCACCTCAGAACAAAAGATTTAGAGAGGTTGAAAGTGGAGGGATGGAAAAAATATTCCAAGCAAATGGACATTAAAAGAAAACTGGGGTAGCAATACTTATATCAAATAGCATAGACTTCAAAACAAAGTCCATAAAAAGAGACAGAGAAGGTCAATACATAACACTTAAGGGAGTAGTCAAACAGGAGTATATAACCATTATAATCATGTGCACCCAACACAGTAGCACCTAAATATATAAAGAAAATCTTGGGAGAACTTCAAGGATGATATTGACAACAACACAGTCTTCATAGGGGATTTTGATACCCCACTGTCAACAACTGATAGGTCTTCCAAAAGAAGAACCAACAAGGATATTGTGGCACTGAATGACACTCTAGATCAAATGGGTTTAATTGATATATACAGAAACTTATACCCCAAAGAAGCAAAATATAAATCTTTTCAAATGGACATACAATATTTCCAAAGATAGACCAAATGGTAGTACAAAAAGCAAGACTTAACAACTTTAGGAAAACTAAAATTATCTAAGGTCTTCTTGGATCACAAAGGCTTGACACTCAAAACCATCCTCAAGGAAAAAACAAAAACATTCAAATACCTGGAGACCTAATAACATGTCATTAAATAATGAATAGTTCAACAATGAGATGAAGGAAGAAGTCAAAAAGTATCAGGAAACAAATAAAAATGAAAACACTACCCAAAACCTATGGGACACAGTGATGGCAGTACTGAGACGGAAGTGCAAACCAATACAGGCCTACCTAAAGAAGATAGAAAAGTCTCAAATAAACAACCTAACCCTTCCTCTACAAGAACTAGAAGAATAGCAAACAAAGCCCAGAGCAAGTAGAAGGAAGGAAATAATCAAGACCACAGCAGAATTAAATGACATACAGATTAAAGGAACAATTCAAAAGATCAATAAATCCAAGAGCTGGTTGATAGAAAAGATAAACAAAACTGAAAAACCTTTAGCCAGACTCATCAAGAAAAAAGAAAGAGTACAGAAATACATAATATCAGAAATGAAAGAGAAGTTACAAACAATACCACAAAAATGCAAAGGATTGTAAGAAATTACTATGAACAACAATATGCCAAGAAACTTGAAAACCTGTGCAAAATGGACAAACTTTTGGAAATGTGCAATCTTCAAAAACTGAATCAAAAAGAAGCTGAAAGCCTGAACAGACTGATAGCAACTGGCAAATTGAGCAGTAATAAAAAATAAACCACCACAACAACAACAAAAAAAACAACAACTCTGGCACACAAAAGCCTTGGACAAGATGGCTTCACAGGTGAATTTTACAGATCATTTAACAAAGAATTAACTCTTATTCTCCTCAAACTATTCCAAAAATTTCAAAAAAAGGAATATTCCCCAACTCTTTATGAGGCTAGCATCATCCTAATTCCAAAATCAGGTAAAGATAATAAAGAAAGGAAACTACAGACCAATATCTCTGATGAACACAGATGTGAAAATCCTCGACAAAATATTGGCAATCAGGATGGAGCAGTACATTAAAAAGATCATACACTATGATCAAGTGGGATTTATCCCAGGGTTGCAAGGACAGTACAATATTTGTAAATCAATAAACATAAAACATCACATAAACAAAATGAAGGTAAAAAAAATCACCTGATTATATCAATAGATGATGAAAAAGCATTTCATAAAATCCAGCACCCATTTATGATAAAAATACTCAGCACAGTGGGGGTAGAGGGAATATGCCTCATCATAATAAAAACCATAGACAAGAAACCTACAGCCAACATTATACCCAATGTAACAAATAGCTTCCCCCTTAAGATCAGGAACAATACAAGTGTGTCCACATTTACATTCTTTTTAAAATAGATTTTACTGATTATACTATTACAGTTGCCCCATATTTTTCTCCTCTTTATTCCCTTCTGCCCAGCACCCTTCCATCCACCAGCATTGGAGTTAATCCACCCATGGAGTTAATGTCCATGGGTCATAAATATAAATTCTTTGGCTTCTCGATTTCCTATACTATTCTTAACCTCCCCTGTCTATTTTGTACCTACCATTTATGCCTCTTATTCCCTGTAGTTTTTTCCCCAATCTTTCCCCTCCCCATGTGCACTGATAACCTTCCACATGAATTCCATTTTGGTGATTCTGTTTCTGTTCTAGTTGTTTGCTTAGTTCATTTTTTTTGTTGTTTTTTAGGTTCAGTTGTTGATAGTTGGGAGTCTGTTGTTATTTTACTGTTCATAGTTTTGATCTTCTATTTCTTAGATAAGTCCCTTTAACATTTGTTGGGGACCACCCTACCTGGTCTCAGGAAGCTGTGACCCCCTGTGACTTAGGCTGAGTGAGAGACCTCTGGACCATGAGCCACTAAGGAGACAAAACTTATTCCCCTGGCATGAATGCTATGTGTTCGATGCTTGGCCTTTAATGCTTGATCAGTTAACCAATGATGGGTAAGACTCCTCAAGGGAGGGGCGACCTAAGACAGGTGCTGACCACGTAAAGGCCTCTGGAATGAGACTCACGAGGCTGTGGAAATGAAGGGGCTGTGGAAAGGAAGGGGTGATCAACATCAACCCCTGCCCCCTCTAAGCCTGAGTCTTTGTACTTAGATGTGAGAAATTCAAGTCTCCTGGCTGTCTATCTCCTGCCCTTCTCAGGGCTAAGCAAATAGCCAAAGGGTGCAGCTCAGACTGGAGACAGCAGACTCCCAGGGTAATCAGGCCTGGGACATAAAATATGCAAGATCCTGTGAGATCTGTTTGCTGGAGGATGTTATTAACTTAGAATTTGAAGGCACAGACAGGAAACCAAAACTAGCCCTTTGAGCCATATAGTCCTTTCTTATGATAAAACTCCAATCTCTGCCCGGAATCATAGCAGGAATTCTGTTAGCATCTTTGTAAGTTACCTGTTTCCTTTTATCCTTTCTGCCAGACTGTGAATCCACAAACTGAGCCTACTTTCTCAATAAAAACCCACTGGGGTAAAGGAACAGGACTCTCCCCACTAGAGGGGGTGGCCATGTTCTCTATGTCCCTACAGAATCATAGTAGAATTCTGTGTATTACACGTGTTTAATGAACATCCGCAGCCAAGATGAATACCATGGGATGGCTGGGGTGGTATTCTTTCACAAACATTTCATATAATAAGGGCTTGGCAATGATGAACTCCTTTAATTTGACCTTATCTGGGAAGCACTTTATCTGCCCTTCCATTCTAAATGATAGCTTTGCTGGATAGAGTAATCTTGGATGTAGATCCTTGCTTTTCATGACTTTGAATACTTCTTTCCAACCCTTTCTTGCCTGCAAGATTTCTTTTTATAAATCAGCTAATAGTCTTATGGGAACTCCTTTACAGGAAACTGTCTCTCTTTCTCTTGCTGCTTTTAAGATTCTCTCCTTATCTTTAATCTTGGGTAATGTAATTATTTTGTGCCTCGATGTGTGCTTCCTTGGGTCCAACTTTTTTGGGACTCTGAGCTTCCTGGACTTCTTTTCCAGATTGGGGAAGTTCTCCTTCATTATGTTTTCAAATATGTTTTTGATTTCTGGCTCTTCCTCTTCTCCTCCAGGCACCCCTATGATTTGGATGTTGGAACATTTAAAGTTGACCTGGAGTTCCTAAGGCTCTCCTCATTTTTTTGAATTCTTGTTTCTTCATTCTGTTCTGATTGAATGTTTCTTTCTTCCTTCTGCTCCAAACCTTTGATTTGAGTCCCAGTTTCTTTCCCTTAACTGTTGGTTCCCTGTACATTTTCCTTTATTTCACTTTTAATAGCCTTCACTTCTTCCTCTGTTTTTGACCATACTCAACCATTTCTGTGAGCATCCTGATTACCAGTGTGTTGAACTCTTCATCTGATAGATTGGCTATCTCTTCATCACTTATTCCTATTTCTGGAACTTTGATCTGTTCTTTCATTTGGGCCTTTTTTTTTTGTCTCGGAGCACCTGTTACATCATTAGGGGCAGAGCTTTAGTTATTCACCAGGGTGGGGCAACCCAAGTTGCTGGGTTGTGGTATTGTATGTGATGGAAGGGTCAGAGAGGGAACAATGCAACTTGCTCAGCTCTCAGTTGGCTTTCAGTCACTTCCCCTACTACCCACAAGCAAATTAGGCCCTTCTGGTTCTGACTCCTGGGTGGGTGGGTTTTTCTACATTCTAGGACTCTGTGACTCTCTCCAATGAATACTCCTGTGAGGCTGGAAGTTTATCCCATTGCCACAACCCCCACAGGTTTTTCCAACCAGAGTTTTTGAGGCTTTATTTCCCCACACTGGAACTGTGGGTTTCATGGTCTGACCTGCTTCCCAGTTGTTCTTCCTGGTTTATCTGCATGCAAATGTGGGACCACCCTGTCCACCAGCTGCCACCCTGCCTGCTTCAGTCCTCTGCCTCTGCCTCACCCTACCAGTCCTCTAGACACAGCCTTACTGTGAGTCCTCTCTGACCCGGCTGCCTATCTCTGCTTTTCCTACCAGTCTGAATGAAAATTTCTTTAACTCCTTGGTTGTTGGACTTCCATATGGTTTGATTTTATGGAAGTTGTGGTTATTTTTTGTTCTTAAATTTGTTGTTGTCCCTCTTTTGGTTGTGCAAGGAGGCAAAGTATGACTACCTATGCCTCCATCTTGGCCAAGAGTCCACATTTACTACTCCTATTCAATATAGTAGTAGAAATTCTAGTCACAGTAATCAGCAAAAAAAGAAATAAAAGGCATCCAAACTGGAAAGAAGGAAGTAAAACTCTATTCTCAGATGACATGATAGTGTACATAGAAAATCCTGCATTTTTCACAAAAACTACCTGATATAATGAGTGAATTTGGCAAAATAGCAGGATACAAAGTCAATATTCACAAATAGATGGCAATTGTGTACACCAACATTGAACTGTCAGAAAGAGAAACTAGAAAAAATCCCATTCATTGTAGCAACAAGAAAAATTAAGTACCTAGGCATAAATATAACCAATGACATAAAAGGCCTCTACTTGGCAAATATAGAACACTGAAGAATGAAATTGAGGAAGATACAGAAAATGGAAGCATATGCCATGTTCATGAATTGGAAGCAATAACATCATTAAAATGTCCATACAACCCAAAGCAATCTACAGATTCAGTTCAATCCCTATTAAAATATCAGTGACATATTTCACAGATATAGAGCAAATATTTCAAAAATTTATATGAAACCAGAAAAGACATCAAATAGCCTCAGCAATCTTGAGTAAGAAGAACAAAATAAGAGGAATCATAACACCCAATATCGGACTATATTACAAGGCCACTGTAATCAAAACAGTCTCATAATGGCATAAGAACAGATATGTAGATCAATGGAACAGAATAAGTCTCTTTGGTCAATTAATATTTGACAAAGTGGGCATGAGCATACGATGGGGTAAAAATAGCCTCTTCAAAAATGGTGTTGGGAGACCTGGACTGGTATATGCAAAAAAATAATGAAACTAGATCATCAACTTACAATATACACTAGAATGAACTCAAAATGGGTAAAAGACTTAAATATAAGTCATGAAACCATGAAAGTTCTAGAGGAGAACACAGGAAAATTTCAGGTATCTCAGGTAGCAATATTTTGGCTGATATGCCTCCTTTGGCAAGGGGAATAAGGGAAAAAATAAGTAAATGAGACTACATCAAAGTAAATAGCTTCTGCACAGCTAAAGAAACCATCTTCAAATGAAAAGGGAAGTGATCATATGGGTAATCATATTTACCAATGATACATCAGACAAGGATTTTATCTCCAAAATATATAAAGAACTCATACAACTCAACACCAGGAACACAAACAATCCAATTAAAAAGTGGGCAAAGGGCCTGAATACACACTTCTCCAAGGAGGACACACAGATGACCCATAGACATAAAAAGATACTCAACATCACTAGCCATCAGAGAGATGCAAATTAAAACCACAGTGAGATAGCACCTCACCCCTTTCAGAATTACCATCATTAGTAAATCAACAAACAAATTTTGGTGAGGATGTGGAGAAAAGGGAACCCTAGTGCACTGTTGGTGGGAATGGAAATTGGTGCAGTCACTGGAAAACAGTATGGAATTTCCTCAGAAAACTAAAAATGGAACTGCTTTTTGACCCAGCAATTCCACTGCTGGAATTACATCTTAAGAACCCTGAAACAGAATCCAAAATAACCTGTACACTCCAAAGTTCATAGCAGTACAGTTTACTATAACCTCATACCTAGGAAGGAGGGAGAGAAAAAGAGAGGGAGAGAAACATCAATGTGTGGTTGCCTCTCACACCCCCTACACTGGGGGCCTTGTCCTCAACCTAGGCATGTGCCCTAGACTGCGAATCAAACTGGCAACCCTTTGATTCACAGGTGGGCCCTCAACCTCTGAGCCACACCAGCCAGAGCTACTTTCCCTTTAGATCAGGTACAACACAAGGATGTTTGCTCTTACAACTTTGATTCAACATTGTAGGTTCTTACCAGTGTAATAGTGCAAGAAAAGAAATGAAACACATTCAGATTATAAAGAAGGAATAAAACTGACATAATTATCCATCTATTCCATTTGGTGGTCTCTACAAAAAGCTAACAAGTTTCACTTCTACCCAGGATGGAGGTGTAGGTTGATATATTTTGCCTCCTTGCACAACCAAAAGAAGGACAACAACAAATTTAAAAACAAACTCTGCCAGAAAATCAAACTGTATGGAAATCGGATAACCAAGGAGTTAAAGAGGAAACATTCATCCAGACTGGTAGGAGGGGCAGAGATGAGCAGCCAGAGCAGAGAGGACTCAAGGTAAGTCAGAGGATAGAGTTCTGAGAGGGCAAGGTGGTGGCTGGCTGTCCCACAATGGCATGCAGATAAACCAGGAAGATCAACTGGGGAGTGAAACAGACCGCACAACGCAGGGTTCCAGAGTGGGAAAAGAAAGTCAGAAAACCTCTGGCTGGAAAAATTTGTGGGGGTTGCAGTGGTGGGAGAAACTCCCAGCTTCACAGGAGAGATTGTTGGAGACACAGGGTCCTTGAATGTACAACCCCCCCCCACCCGGGAATCAGCACCAGAAGGGCCCAATTTGCTTGTGGGTAGCAGGGGGAGCGACTGAAAACTCACCAAGAGCCAAGCAAGCAGCATTATTCCCTCTCTGACCCCTCCCCCACATAAACACAGGAGGAAAGGGAGTTGCCCTACCCTGGCAAATAGCTAAGGCTCTGCCCCTTACAATGTAACAGGTGCGTCAAGACAAAGAAATATAGGCCAAATGAAAGAACAGATCAAGATTCCAGAAAGAGAAATAAGAAATTAAGATAGCCAACCTGTCAGATGCAGAGATCAAAACCCTGGTAATCAAGAATGTCACAGAAATGTTTGAGTATGGTTGCAAAATAGAGGAAAGAGTGAAGGCTATGCAAAGTGAAATAAAGAAAAATATTTCTTTACATTTATGCTAGACATATAAAATGAAGGGAACCAACACTGAAGAGTTGGAAACTAGGACTGAAGTGAATGATTCTAAGCTGTAGGAAAAAATAAATATTTAACCAGAACAGAATGAAGAAACAATAATTTTAAAAAATGAAGATAGGTTTTAAACATTTCAATATCTGAATCATAAGGATGCCAGAAGGAGAAGATTTAGAGCAAGAAATTGAAAACTTATTTAAAGAAACAATGGAAGACAACTTCCCCAATCTGGAAAAGGAAACAGACTGCCAGGAAGTCCAGGAACCTCAGAGAGTCCCAAAAATGTTGGAGCCAAGGAAGCACACATCAAGGCACAAAATAATTACATTACCCAAGATTAAAGATAAGGAGAGAATCTTAAAAGCAGCAAGAGAAAAGGAGACAGTTTCCTGTAAAGGAGTTCCCATAAGACTATTAGCTGATTTATAAAAAGAAATCTTGCAGGCAAGAAAGGGCTGGAAAGAAGTATTCGAAGTCATGAAAAGCAAGGATCTACATCCAAGATTACTCTATCCAGCAAAGCTAACATAAAGGCAGATAAAGTGCTTCCCAGATAAGGTCAAATTCAAGGAGTTCATCATCACCAAGCCCTTATTATATGAAATGTTAAAGAGATTTATCTTTAAAAAAAATTAAAACTATGAACAGTAAAATAACAAATGAACAACTATCAACAGCTCAACCTAAAAACAAAAGCAAAAACAAACTAAGCAAACAATTGGAACAAGACCAGGATTACATAAATGGGGATCACATGGAGGGTCATCAGCAGGAAGTGGTATGGGGAGCATGGAGGAAAAGATATAGGAAATAAGAAACATAAATGGTAGGTACAAAATAGACAGGGGAGGTTAAGACAGTATAGGAAATGGAGAAGCCAAAGAATTTATATTTGTGACCCATGGACATTAACTAAGAGGTGAATGCTGGTGGGTGGAAGGGTGCTGGGCGGAAAGGAATAAAGAGGAGAAAAATATGGGACAACTTTAATAGCATAATCAATAAGATATACTTTAACAATAACAACAACAGAAATTTTGAAGATGGCAGTGAGATAGGTGTAACTTTGCACTTCCTCCTGAGTGTGGGTGGAACACCTAGCCAATCTTATAAGGAACAGAGTGAACAGCCAATTGTATCCCAGCATATATGAAGGTTGGAAGCCAAAACTGTAGAGGACATTGAAAACTCAAATGGTAAGGAGATTACTTTGGGACAATAAGGTTCCTGGGACCAGCACAGGCACCCAGGTGGCTGCAGACCCAGGCCAAGTGCCTGCTGGGTCTGCTGCAGGATTCTTGAAAGAAAGCCAGTCAGTGGTTCCCCCCAACCCCGCCAAAGAGGGAGATTTTAGCAGAATCAGGAGGGACCTGGATGCTTGAAGTTACTGGGGGAGGGGAATAAGGACAAAGTGGCAAACACACAGAGGTGATGTGCACCCACAGAGACTATGGACAGAGGCTAGGAAGAGTTGGTCTGTGATGGACCCTGACCCCAATAGTGTCCAGTCTGGTTGGAGAGTTGGGCTGTGTGAGAGGCCAGGTGCTTGTTTGGAGTGGCAGGCTTGAAAAGGAGGAATATTTCAAAAAGAAAAAAAAAAGAGGCACTCAGCAGCTGTTTAGAGAATTCTTCCACAGTAGCCACTGTACTACCCATGGCTGTGCCCATGAAGCCTCCTCAGCCACGGCCATGGGCCCACATCTGCTGCCAGGACCATAGCTGGGCCCTTACCCTACTGCCAGCTGCAATGGTAGAGGATGCCCATTTGTGCCCGTGACCCCTGTAGTGCACCACCGACCCAGCCACCACCCCTTCCCTGTGGCTGCCACCATAGCAGCAGAGGCTAACTTGTGGACACTGCTGCCCTGCAGCTGCACAGCAGCAACAGATGAGGCCATGTGCTCATGCCCACAGCCCCCGGACAGTGCACCTGACCTGGGGGCTGCCCAGAGGCACTGTGTACCTGACCCCACTGCCCTGGCTACAGCAGAGTAGAGCAGCAGGGCTCAGGGAGTCAGCACTCCCCCGAAAGGCTTAACACAGTGGGGAAGCCGAACTATCTCAAAGAGACTCTGAGAGTCCCTAGCATCTAGGAGAGCAAACAGCAAGAAGGTGGTATGTAAGTTGCCCCTAATAGGTGCACCTCAAGGACAGCACAACTGGTGGACTGAAGGTGTAGGCCAGGCTCAGAAGGGAACTGGGGGCCAGGCAGTGAGCTGAGGAACTGAACTGGAGGCTGGGCAACTGTGAAGAGTGCTGTTCAGACCTAGCCCCCATCCCCACAAAACCACAGGAAGGGAGAAAAGCAAAATGAATCCCCCCTGAGCCTGCTACAGCCAGGAAGACCAGCAGAGCTGGCTTGACTGGTTTAAAGCCAGCAGGAAGCTTTTTTCCCCCTTCTTCCTTCCTTTATTTATTTATTTATTTATTTAATTCTCACAAGTGAGGCAATAAAACCCAGAGCAGTGAAAGGACAGAGTTAGACCCAAAAAGAGTTCATACCAACAACTGAGATGGTGAGACAAATGTAACTTTGCTATTCCAGAGAATTTGCAAGTTATTGTATATTTGTATTATTATTATTTTTTCATTATTTTTGCATCATTTATTTTATTAGTAGTTTTTATTTCTCTTCTTTCTGTTTATCCTTCTTCACTTTGTTAAATTGCATTGTTTGACTGGTTTCCTTTGTTCTCTCTTTCATAGTGTATTTTTAATTTTCCGTCTTTCACTTCACTTGTGTTCCATAGCACACTATCCTAGGTTGTGTAATTCCTATTCTTGTTATTCAGATCACATAGATTCTGTCTTATGATTGTAGTTTCATTGCTATTGTAAATAATTTCTGTTCTATACAATTGTAAATACTACACAGCACCACTCCTGGACCTTAGTTCACTTCACTATTTCCGGAACTTTATTACTGTTGTGGTTAACTCCATTCTCTCATACACTACATCCATTTACTATTCTTTACTCTCACTTTATCTCATAATATGACCTTCCACAAGCTCACTGCTTTCTAGATTCAAGTCACAATCCTTCCTCTGCTAACAAGAGTTTTATCTCTTTTTGGCCCTTTCTAAAAAGTTGCTAGGTGGGTGAAATATCATATTAACACTATATATATCCAAGGGATCTCCTCTCTCTTCTCTATGGGTTGTTACTTTAAATCCCATAGAATACACTGCTGCTGTCTTAATCCATTCCCCCCCCCTTCCAACTGATCACATAAAAGCAAGGTGAGAGCTTTGAACACCAGTATAACTACTGGAAGAGGAAACCCACCAACAAAGGAACCACCAACAGATAATAAGTAAGAAGGTGAAGAGGTGAGTGGAAGCCACACTAACTTCCATCCCTGACTGATGTGCAAATACAACTAAATGGTGGAGAAATTACCTAGAATGAACAACTGAACAACAGCAAGAGAGAAGCCTCAAAACTTCAGAAACACAGGAGAAATAGTATCAACACAACCTATCCACACCCACACAAAAGAATATAAGATGTGGTGGATGGAGTAACCCTAAGTAAAGCAGTTGGAGGGAAGGATCCACCAAGGAAGGACTCGAAACAATAAAAACCCAAAGACACACAGAGAGCCAACATAAACAACATCTGAAGACCAGCAAGCTGAAGAGATCAAGGAGACTGTACTTCTGAATCTCACAGGTCTTCTACCACAGAAGTTTACATCATAAACCCAGGGAGTCAGAACAGATCAATTTAAGAAGCAGAGACTAACAAAAAGAGTCTCACAAACAATGGAAAAACAAAGAAATAATCCCCAAATGAAAGGAAAGGAGGAAGCCTCAGAAAGAATGCTAAATGAAATAGAGGCCAGTCAAATATCAGTTACTGAGTTCAAAGCAATGGTTATAAGGAAACTCAATGAACTCACAGAGAATCACCAAAAACTACAGGGAAACTGCAATGAACTCACTGCAAACTATACGAACATGAAAAAGGAAATAGAAACTATCAACAAGTGTCAAGAGGCAAAGAATAAAATTTGTGAACTGAAGAACACAGTAGAGGGAATCAAAAGCAGTCTAGATGAAACAGAGGATTGAATCATTGAGCTGGAGGACAAGAGAGAAAAGAAAAACCAAGAAACATGAAGAAAAAGAAAGAATGAAGAGGTGATAAGGGAAATGCAGGACAACATGAAATGTAATAATATTCATATAATAGGGATCCCGGAAGGAGGAGGAGGAGGAGGAGAAGAAGAAGAAGAAGAAGAGGAGGAGGAAGAGGAACAAGAGGAAGAAGAACAACAACAACAAGAGATAGAAAACCTGTTTGAAAAAGTAAAGATGGAATACTTCTCTAATTTGAGAGAAAAAGTCACACAAATGCAGGAAACACACAGCCCTAATCAAAAGGAACCCAAAATGGACCACTTCAAGACACATCATCATTAAAATGGCAAAATTTCCAGACAGAGAATCTTAAAGTCAGCAAGGGAGAAACAGGAAGTAACATACAAGGAAACCCTGTTAAGACTGGCAGCTGACTTCTCAGTGGAAACACTTCAAGCCAGAAGAAATTGGCAAGGTATGTTCCAGTAATGAAAAACAAAGATGTGCAACCAAGACTACTCTATCCAGCAAGACTCTCAACTAAAATGAAAGGCCAAATTAGGAGCTTCCCAGAAAAAAAAGAACACTCAAAAGGTATATCTCCTCTAAACCAGCTCTGCAAGAGATGCTAAAGCATCTGCTTAAAGAACAGGAAGAAAAACAGTGTTCATGTGAACACAGGCAGGAAAGCATGGCAATGAATAAGTACCTATCAAAAATAACCTTAAAAGTAAATGGATTAAATGCTCCAATCAAAGACATAGAGTAGCTGAATGGAGAAGAAATCATGACCCACACATATGCTGCCTACAAGAGACACACCTCAGAAGAAAAGACCCACACAGATTGAAACGAAGGGCTGGAAACAAATATTTCAAGCAAATGGACAGGAAAAAAAAACTTGGGGTTGCATTACTCATATCATATAAAATAGACTTCAAAAAAGAGCTATAAAAGGCATCCCAGAAGGTCACTTATGGGTTAAAGACAAAGATTAAAGACAAAGAGAGAATCCTAGAAGCAGCAAGAGATAAGGAGACAGTAACCTACAAAGGAGTTCCCATAAGACTGTCAGCTGACTTCTCAAAAGAGACCTTGCAGACAAGAAGGGGCTGGAAAGAAGTATTCCAAGTCATGAAAGACAAGGACCTACATCCAAGATGATTCTATCCAGCAAAGCTATAATTTAGAATGGAAGGGGAGACAAAGTGCTTCCCAGATAAGGTCAAGTTAAAGGAGTACATCATCACCAAGCCCTTATTTTATGAAATGTTAAAGGGACTTATTTAAGAAAAAGAAGATAAAAAACATGTATAATAAAATGACAGCAAACTCACAATTATTAACAACTACACCTAAAACAAAAACAAACTAATCAAACAACTAGAACAGGAACAGAACCACAGAAAGGGAGATCACATGGAGGGTTAGCAACAGGGG